>JAXQQM020077159.1:0-24938 GCA_034641835.2 Pinus albicaulis
GGTGCACCCAATCCTCATGTTTAGTGCATCCTCTTCAGCACACAGGTAATGACCGGTTGCACCGTATTTCTCTCTAACTTGGTCACACAGGGGATTCACTGCGAGAGCAATACTATAGCACGTGGGTTCATATTGAGGGATATATAATGAGGAAAAAATGGCATAGTATATTGGGGGATATATAGGGGGTAGAGGGCTTTTATATTGGCTGGTATAAAAAATGGAGCTCAAATTTAATGAAAAAATATAAAGGTGTATAAAAAATGTTAATGAAAAAATGGATACCTACAATATATAGTGAAAGTAGGGGCCTTTTAAATTGGGAAGGTGTATTGGGTTTATATTGGTAGGGGGTTAAATAATGTAATTTTTTGAGGCATTTTCCAATATCCACTCAAATTAAGGGTATTGTTTAATATGCTATGATCGCACGTGATATGTTAGAGGTTCATTGAGTGAAGCCCCTGTGCTTGGTCAACAACCCAAATTTTGGGGCATATTTTTGGAATATTTTCTTCAAAATGATTGGGATAATGCACACATTTACCATTCAACCATATGGATTCTTTTTTGTCACTATCCCATTTCATCCTCTTTTGTTCGTACAATGAGACCCATGGTTGTGTCGCTACGGAATTGTAAAGAAAGAATTTATTGATTGCTTCAATTTTTGCATTCGTTGATGAAATCAAACCAACATATAGTACATATCAGATCAAAATATACATATATAAGTTCAACATGAATATTTACTTTGTGTAAACTTGAAAAACTATAAGTCGCTTACTCTTTATTAAGCGCCCTTTTCCATTCATTTGGAGCAACTCCCCTTCTCTTTTGTCTTCATCACTTTCATTGTCCCAAATCACCGCACCTGGTCTTTTGTTGATTTGCTTGATGTGTTCATTGTCATAATATAAAGACTCATATGATATGTACCCCTCTGCCATAGACCCCTCGGGTTTTCCCCTTTGCCGAACAAAAACTTTCAATTTCTTCATGTACCTCTCTATAAGAACGTCCAACGACAAGAAACCACCCCAACTAATTCAACCTCATCTACTAGGTGGATTATAAGATGAACTTGCAAGTCCATGAAACTTGTTGGCAGTTACTTCTCAAACATACAAAAAATCTCAACTATCTCTTGATTCCACTTTGGAATGCTAGTGTTAGTATGAATCCTTTGTCGAAGTGTACGAAAAAGGACCACTTTAGCTACGCATAACTAATAGCCCTAACAACAAAAGTGGTTGCCAATATCTTCAGATCTGCGGTTAGTTAAACAAGAAAAGAGCTGCAAAACACCAGATCTATGCATGGAAAGACATTAAGCAGTAAAAACAAGGGTTTGCTCCATATACCAATAGACAAGACAAGAACAATTTTTGAAAGAATTTTTATATTAATTGGGCACCTGGGAGGAAAACAAGAAGGCATATCCAATTCTCCTCAATGGGATGGGTTCTTGGAAGTCCTCACACTTCAGATCTAAGATTTCTCTCTCTTGATGGTGTAGAAAACCCAATGCAAAGAATAGAGCTCAATGGGAGCTCACACAACAAATGACAGAAAAGTGTGACCAAGTGTATAGATCCAGAGTGATCTAATAGGCAAAAAAAGGTGAATAATGATGGGAAAAACCCTCCTATTTATAACAAAATATTGGGTCATTCTAGATCTTGGTGCATGATTAAAATAATGTTAACCAAATCTAGATCCACCTTTTATGGAATATTTTATTATATTTGTTGGAGGGAAAAGGTATTTGACTTGGGCTAAATCCCTTGATTAGTAAAAAATAAATAAATAAATGATTTATTTATCTTTTTAAGGAAGTGGTTGGGAGATAATTAAATAAATAATGATTTATTTAATTATTTGTGGGTGATTTGGTCATATTTAACAAGGAATATTATCTAAATAAGATTTAAATAATTATTCCTAGAAAATAATAAGATAAATAAAGGTTTATCTAATTGATTTCTTTGTTTTTGGGTTAAACATGACTGGGAATAATAATTAAATTATGGTTTAATTAATTATTCCATGAGGAAAATCAAACAAATATAGGTTTGTTTAATATTTCCTTTTGGGGTTTCCTGTTTAGACCATAAACAACCTAATAAATATGGTTTATTAAGTTATTTAACATAGTGAAGGCAATTTTACTTAGGGTAAAATTGGTCTTACATGGTGTACTTGGGTCCATCTAATGATAATAGGCTAGATGACCAAAAAATGGTGTAACAGATTGCCCCCCAGCGTGCGAGTGTCAGGAGAAAATCGTATGACCGAAGTACGTTGTAAGAACTCAATCACCAGACAACAAAAGGGAAGTCAGAGAGAAATGAAAGGTAGATAGTGTGCTGAAGAACTAGACCCTGAGGAGACGAGACTCGCAGGTGCAACAAGTCTCTTTTTATGAGAGGGTACCTGTGCTGAAGGCGGCGGGGGAGGCATACCTATGCCCGCAGAGACAAAGTACAAAAGAATAGTGTGTCCAGTAAACAAGGGACCGAACCATAAAGTACAACTGGCATAATCATGAGCCAGATAAAAATACAATGAGGAATCCCACATACATGCTGTGCCTGGGATAACAGCCAGGACTTGTACAATAATATCTGAGTACCTGAGATACAAATACAACCCAAATGCCCCCTGTAAATGGGGAAGGGCTCACAAAATACGTGACATGCAAATCAAAGAGGTGCTGCAAGTGGCTAAGGCCAACATCATCAAATATCTGGAGCTGCATCGAAGGCTGCAAGGAAGAGGTCATCCGGGCATGTGGGGGGCTACCTGCAGGGCCACCCCCTCATGAGGGTTGAGACATCTCACACACACCCGGGAATCATCAAGAGCTACTGCTGTATCACTGAACCATCAAGTATACGGATCTCAGTCATGCTGAAATGAGCTGGAGTGGAGAAACAATCAAGTGAAGGGGAAATGAGAGATCCCTTTGCCTGATCCGAGGCACCGAACAAGAGTGGAAGCTGGAACCAAGGTACACCGCCCTCTAGACCTGGCTTCGAGAATGAATGAGCTGATGTCGACAGAAGGAGGTCTGCCATAGGTGAGGCAATGAGACATCCTCAACTAAGGCACGAGAGAAGACAGTAGAGCGACGGAAAGACTGACACTAATGATGAGAGTGAAATGGAAAGGACTGAGTAGCGAATGGACGACTTCCCTTGTTAGAGCATAAAGGGCATGAATGACATGGCAGTGACTGACAAAATATCAGAAGGGATAGGGGACAGTGGGACTGGAGGTCATAAGGTGCGACACAAGAGAGAGACCAAGCAATGAAGGATGGAGGGCTATAGCGGGGTACAAAGGGACTCGGAATAAGCTCCATGAATGCAATGATGACTCAACTTGGATGCTCTAAACAAGGGCAACTCGAGAGTGCTTCCACATAGTAAAGGCCCAATGGGGGACCATGAAAACATGAGTACAAGGTGGGAGCTCATGACAAAAATCGACACGAACATGGACAAGTATGGAGGCGAAGTGATGCCCCAAATACAAGTGTCGTAAGTGAGGAAATTCGATTTAAAGTGGAGGTGAAGTGGCCCTTCTTGGACAAAATGGGTCCGGGTGAAGTAGCAAATCATGAACATGAAAAAACAGATGTTGGCTATCTAAAAGAAAATAAAACATGAATTTCAGAAGGGAAATGCTAAGGGTAATATTTCTTAAGATAGAGTGCATTGCGAGGATTAGGAAGGGGATGGCCTTCGAAATCCTCTAAGAGGTATGCCCCCTTACCAAGATTCTTACTAATGATGTAAGGGCCTAGCCATAATGAGTCAAACTTCCCATGACCAAGGACATCATGGGCCTGGTCATATACTAGAACAAGGTCGCCTTCGTGAAAAGTGCGAGGCTGGAATTTTCGGTCATACTGAGCTTTGGTGCGCTTCTTGGCCACTTCCATGGTTTGCAAAGCAACACGGCGGTCTTTGGAAGCGTGCTCAAGCATGATAAGTCGTTGTTCTAGAGGTTGGGTGTCAGGGAGAAGTTCAATGGCCAGATGTAGGGAAGGAATTTCACACTCGATCGGTAAGACTGCCTCCTCTCCAAAAACTAGGTGGAAAGGAGTAAACCCGGTGGCGGTTTTAATAGAAGTTCAATAGGCCCATAAAGCAGGGAAGAGCATGAGATGCCAGTTGGTTTTGTGCTTATTCACCGTTCGTTGAAGCATAGTCTTGAGGATTTTGTTGACTGCTTCAACTTGGCCATTACCTTGGGGGTAATAGGAGGAGGAATATTGGTGCTCAAAACCCAACAGTGAGGATAGCTCACGCCATATCTCATCTTCAAAATGTCTGCCATGGTCAGAGACCAGTTGTTTGGGAACCCTAAATCGATCTATAACATGGTTAAAGAAAAAGAGGGCCGCGGTAGCTGCCGTGTTGTTGAATGTTGGCATGGCTTCGGCTCATTTGGTGAAATAGTCGACTGCCACGATGATATACTTGTGGTTACCAGCGGATGGCGGGTGACACTCCATAAAGTTGATGGCCCATTTACAGAAGGGACCAGTTGAGACGACCGGATGGAGGGGAGCTGGGGGAGCTCACGCCTTAGGGGTGAAATGTTGGCAATTGGGATAGTGTTTGACTGCCTCAATGCAATCACTGAAGAGGGAAGGCCAAAAATACCCAGTGTGCATGACTTTCTGGGCAGTAGCAAGACCGGAGAGGTGGCCACCGCAAGCGCCGCTATGGCAGGCATTAAGGACCTGTTCAGCTTCAGCGTGTGTGAGACAACGACAAAGGATGGTATCAACCCCGGGATGATAGAGGTCGTCACCGATAAAGAGGTATCGGGGGGCCTGGTGTCGGATACACCGGCGAGCCTCACGATCAAGGTGAAGGGCGAAATTTTGGGTTTGCAAGTAAGTAAGAATGTCGCCATACCATGGGTCATTGGCAGTAATGGAAAATAAGTGTTCATCAGGAAAATCATCATTAACTGGGGGGTCTGGTGCTCTGGTAGGTAATTCAGAAATGAGCTCAGCGAGGGCTAAGCCTTTCTTACTCTTTGGTGTGACAAATTCGAGGTCGAATTCTTGAAGAATAACGACCCAACGGGCATATTTCCCAGTGAGGATACGACGACTCAAGAGGAAAGCCATGGGGTTGGAATTAGTCACAACCTTGGTGGAGCGCATGAGGATATAATGACGAAGTTTTTGGACTGAGAACATGACAACCAGCGCTAATTTTTCTTCATATGAGTAGGAAACAGGCGGCCCTACAAGGTTCTTACTGACGTAGTAAATCACATGCTCGATACCATTGTCATCTTCCTGGATGAGGACTCCAGCGACCGAATAGGTGGAAGCGGAGATATACAGGATGAAGTCCCGATCAAAGTAAAGAGGGCAGATCAAGGGAGTGGATGTGAGAGCCTGCTTGAGGGCATCGAAAGAATCATGAGCATAGGTATCCCAAACAAATGGGATATTAGATCGGAGGAGTCTAAGGAACCCATGTGCGGTGGTGGCATAGTCAAGGACGAACCGCGAAGAAAATTAGCTTTGCCTTGGAGACTTTGGAGCTGGCGTAGAGTACGGGGAATGGGAAGTTCAAGAATGGCTTGAACTTTCAACGGGTCAAGAGTGATACCATCCTTAGACACTATGAAGCCTAAGAGACGGTCGGAGGGAACGCAAAAGACGCATTTCAACGGGTTAAGGCGGATATTATACTTGCGACATCGGAGAAAAATGGTACGCAGATCATGTAGGTGCTGCGCCTGATGCTTAGAACGCGCAGTGAGGTCGTCTAAATAAGCAAGGATAATATGAGCTAAGTCATGGAAACAATAAGACATGGCCCGTTGAAAAGTGGCGCCGGTGTTTTTAAGGCCGAAAGGCATGACCCGGTAAGCAAAAGTTCCCCACAGACTAATGAACACGGTTTTAAGTTGATCAGCAGGACGGATAACAATTTGGTTGTATCCGGAGAAACCATCCATAAAGGATAGAATCTCATGCCCCGCACACTCGTCAATGATTTGGTCAATGAACGGTGTGGGGAAGTTGTCTTTGGGACAAGCTTTGTTCAAGTCGCGAAAGTCTGTGCAGACACAGATGGTGCCTTGTTTCTTGAGAACGGGAACTGGGTTGGATACCCAAGTGGTGTATTCAATGGGGTAAATGAAACCAGCCTGCTTGAGCTTATCGATTTCGGCTTTGATAGCGTCACGTCGGGAAGGATGAATGGGTCTCAACTTTTGACGGACCGGTTTGGCATCAGGCCATGTGTCGATATGGTGTTCGACAATGGCTGGATCGAGTCCGGGCATTTTAGAATAGGACCAGGTGAAAATATCGCAGAATTCTTTGAAAAGCTTGGTGTAAGCTTCGATTTCTTCCGGGGTGCATTGGGCGCCCAAGGTGATATATTCTTCGATTCCTGGGTGGACTGAAATGTCAATTTTGACGGTAGGAGAGATATTGGCCATGTTTCCTTCTTCGAAAGCATTAGGTGTAGGGATGGGATGTTTGAACCAATCGACTGCATTAGGAATGAAGTCTTTGGTTTCCACAGCATATTGGTCATGGGACTGCTGTGGGAGGAAGTATGCGCGATGGTGCATATCGTCCCATGGAAAGTCAGGGTTGGTCATGGCTTCCATAATGTCTTCATCGGACTGGAAGATCGGAAGACTGGAAGAAGAAAGGTCACCCGAGGAGGTAGTGATGTGTGACGGGTCATCTGGAGGAGAAGGGCTCAGATGCACAATGTCAACAGATCCAAGGTCGGCTGAGGAGGAGCCGAGAGTATCTGCAGGTTGGAGGTTAGGTGAACTATCTCGCAAGGATGATGATAGGTACAAAATGGTGGTGGACGACTCTGTTGGTTCGATAGGGGGAGAAGGAATGTGAATGGGAGGAGGAAGATCCTCTGGTTCTATCGACGTAGCCTTGAATCGGTGGTACATGTCCAAGGAGGAGCGATACTCGTCAAGGCGGGGACAGAGGTGGGTGTAATGGCCGTGGAAATCACACAACGCATAAGGGTGGTTTGTGCGCAAAGTTTTGAGTTTCGGGATAGAGTCTGGGATAGTGACGTAGACTTCGAGGATGTCCGAGTCAGGAAACGTCTTGTTGACCAGGATCTTGAGGTGCGGCAATTCAGGACACATATGGGTGGCGTGACCGATGATATCGCACAAAGCGCATTGGATAGCGGGCTTTGGCGGTCGCGGAGGGGTAGGGGTTGTCGGGGCGGCTTGGTCCTCATGGGTTGCCCCCTTACGAGCTTTTCCTTTCTTCCCGGGAGCCGTCACGACAGGAGAAGGGTCCTGTGGAGGTGCTGGAGGCACAGTGGCAACGGAGGAAGCGAGGGGGACCGGTTGAACTGGTGTCAAAGCCATGTAGGGTTTGGGGTGACCAGGAGGGGTAGTGGCTGGAGGGTCAAGGTACCAGATGGGGATACCCAAGGTCAGGTTAGGGAGAGAGAGGGTGGCCATAACGGGGACAGAATATACTCTGGGAGGGGGAGCCAGGAAAGGGATCTGCCCAGCAAGGTAATGACCAGGAGGGACGGCTCCGAGGTGGTTAAGGCCAGGGGGAACCGATCCAGGAGGATAAATGGGTTCAGGGATACCAGCTGTAGGGGAAGGGCCAAAAGGAGGGGGTCCGACTGGCTGGGACGAATGGCTAGGAGTGGGTTGCGGAGGGCAAGGGGGAGGTTGCTGACTAGCCGAGGCAGGCTGCTTAAGGGCAGCCTGAGACGATTGCATCATGCAAACATTCAATAAGATGGGATCAGTGATGGGAGGAGGAGGGAGATTAGGAAAAGTTCCAAGCAGGGAGGAATCTTTGTAAACGCCGGGGGAGACACTGGTCAAGGAATCGTCAGTTTTCTTGATGGCTACAGAAGAGATAGTCGTCTTAGGGGAGGTCTGAGATTTTGGCTCATGATATGTCAACTGGTCGATGGTGACTATATTTCCATTATGGGGGAAAGACATCTTACGAAAGACCGCGGATGGGACAGCAGACATAGCATAGGTGTAGCTTCGTCCCAATAGAATGTTGTAGTCTAGCGAAGCGTCGATGACTTCGACGTCAATGCAAACAGTCTTACCGACGAGGGTGATAGGACAATTACGAAACATGCCAATGGGCTGGGAGGCATTACCGTCCCACGCTCGAAGGGTGATCGTGGAAGGGGCCAGCTCAGGGGATTCAAGTTGCTTCCAAACCAAAGCGGACACCACGCAGGTGGATGCTCCCTCATCAATGATACACCGGGACACGTTGGCGTTCCAGATTTTGACTGGGATTTGGAAGGCGACGGAAGGAGGAAGAGGAGGATGGTCCGATTGAGTGGCGTCGAAAACAATCATTTGGTCATCAGCAGGATCTACAGCACCCACGGAAGATATTAGAGCCTTCTTTTGGGAAGGGCATGACTAGAGGAGTTCCAGTGTGGAAATGGCAGCAGGAGATTGCGCCAAATCATCTACTATGCTATACGAATGAGCAACTTGACCGGAAGCAGCATTTCGACGTAGGGGTCCCTTAGGAATCTTGGTATGGACCTCAACTTTGGGTTGAGGGATATGTAAAGGGCCACTGGATGTCGAAAGAGGCTTTGTAGAACCTAAAGAAGGAGGCTCGGGGGCAGACTGAGCAGGAGGCTTGGGGTACTGGCGAGAACGAGTTTGAAGGTGAAGGTCGACGGTCGGGGAAGGATCGGAGTGGATCATAAGGATCTGGTAATCAGAGGAACCAGAAAGGGAAGGGGGAGTGGCGACCTGACTGTCAGGCGGTTGGGTAGCCATGAATCCTTGCTGAGGGAAAGGATCAGTAAACATAGCCGGTTGGGTAGTGGCCACATTAGGAGGAGCATGAGGGGAGGCGTGTCAACCGCGCAAGGTGGCTTGAGACTCCCACATCTACCGCATCTGGGGTAAGAGGGGACAATCGTGGGTGTAATGACCATAAACACTGCAACACGAACAAGGCTTATTTATGCAAAGCGGCCTGTCCGGCTTGGGATGAGTGCCCTGTTGCTGGTTGGAAATGTTAGGGTCCACACCAGGATTGGGTCCACGGGTACCAGGGGCAGATTGGTTTTGGTTGCCTCTCCACTGTCTTTGAGAAGAAGGGGGATTAGTTGCGCCCTGCTGTGCAAATACTTGCCCTGGAGGGGGCTGTAAGTGCTGTTGCAGGTTTTGAGGAGGCCAGGGAGATGGAAGCGCGTATGCTGGAGGAGTTGGTGCACCAGGCTGCGGATAAGGGTAATGGTGGGGTTGGGCAACATTGAGGAAGCAGGAGGTTGGGCAAAAGGAGGAGGCATGCCGTATCCTGGATACATGCTACCGGGAGGGGGAAGAGTGCTAGAGGTGTTGGCCCCTCCCTGAGGGAGACCATAGCCCATAGGAGGTTGAGCGTACGGATGGGAAAGGGCTCCAACGATACCGTCGGCGGAATGAGATGCCCCCAGGGCGTTAGCGCCACATAATCCCCCCCCCTTTCATCGCTTACTCGAACACAAGTGAAAGGCGGGTCGAAGAGGTTTTCTTGAATGAAGTCAAGAGCTCCGTGCCGCATTTGGGACGCAGAGGGAGCTGGAACAAGATGTGCATGTTTGGGCAAGGGTCGCAAAGGTGGTATGGGAAGAGGTGGCTTGTTCAACATACCATTTAGAAGCTTCGCTCGGTAAGCGTGCGTTGGAACAAACAAAGACGGATGGAGTCATCGGTAATGGAATTGGAGGAACACCATACGTGGAAAACGATGATTGGTTGGATCTTCTCCAAAGGCTTTCGAACTTAGATGTCGGAGGGGAGCTTGGTTGGCACATCGTGCCAACCAACATTGTGGCGGATAGGGTCGTTGATCAACCGATTGAAATCGTGGAGACCGAGGTTTCGTTAAATGTAGAGCAAACAAGGGTGTAGCGAGAAAGTTCCTGTGGCGGTTCCACTAGTAGTAGGTCCGACATTAGGGCCTGGAGCACCACTAGCGTTAGGCCCTGGACTAGACATAGTGAAGGTGACAGGGGGAGAACCAGGAGGAGAAGGAGAACCCAATGAATCAAGAGAGGAGTCGGAGTGCGGACTCGGGGGAGGACTGGCTTGACGACGGCGGGGCGGAGTAGGTCGATCGACCGAAAACTAAGGGTGAAGGCCAAGAAGTCTCTCGGAAAGGCGCCTTGGGGGCGCAATGATGACGGGAAGAAGGAAACCGACAAGGGCAGAAAGGGACATAATCAAGTGAGGTCAAGGGCAGAAAAGGTGCAGTGACAATTGATTTTAGATTCTTTGCCAGGCGGTGTTAACCAGGTGCTTCTTCACTTAGGGTCAGTGTGTGGCGTGCGTTAATTTTAATTTTTAAACCCTTTCCGTTTTGAGAGCAAGAAAAAAGTGTGCTGCGTAACTGAAAATAAACCTACAGAGAACAGTATGTAATTCTGAAATAACAGAAAATTAACAGTTACTTGTGCATCTATCTAACCCAAGAAGGTGGGTCTCTCAAAACTTAGCTAAAAAAGGGAAAAAATCTAGGCAAAACACACGGACAAGAGGCCAATAGATCTAAGGTCAAAAAGGGACAGGGATCTAGAGGATAAGGCTGCTGAAAAGAGGTGCAGATCACAGCCAAGAGACAGAGGCAAAGTGGCTGGAAAAAGGGAGGAAATCAGCAAAAAGTGGAAAGGACAGGGAGGAGGTCCTAAAGAGAGGTCCAAAAAAAACAACAAGAGGTGATTTGAAAGGAAGAGAGGCTGACTTAAAGGGATCTGAAAAGGAGGTAACAGATCTGGACAAGGGGGAGCTGAAACTCAGAAAAACAGAGGCTGAAACAGCTAAAAACTCTTCCACAAAAAGTGGAGGGTACTGAAGCCCTAGGGGGCTAGGTTCCCACTTAGATGAGCTAAAACAGATCAAAACCAGGTCAAAGCGGGCTGAAACAGAGGCTGGAAAACCCTGACAGAAGCTTCAGCAAAACCCAGAAAAATTGCAGAAAAATCACTGAAAAAATGGCAGGTCGCAAGTTCTGACCTGTTTTCAGTGCAGGTCGCAGAAAAGGGGCAGAAAAGTGCGACCTGGAGGTCCAGGTCGCAGGTTATGGGCCAAAAAGTGCGACCCCCCGTTCCGGTTGTCTCGGCGGCAGATTTTCAGAAAAGTTGCCGTCTCAGTTGCGGCTAGTGTCGCTTACCTGCGCAATAGGGCCAGAAACACACGGAAGTTAGAAATTTTAATGTTTTAGGGTTTTATGTGAGAAAAAAAACATAAAAATAGGAAAAATAAACAGCTGAAAAGAAACCCTAGGGTCTGAAGTAGCTGGATATGCAAGAATATGAAAAACGACAGCGGTCGTAATTTAAAACCCGTGTGGAGTCGCCATTTGTTAGTATGAATCCTTTGTCGAAGTGTACGAAAAATGACCACTTTAGCTACGCATAACTAATAGCCCTAACAACAAAAGTGGCTGCCGATATCTTTAGATCTGCGGTTAGTTAAACAAGAAAAGAGCTGCAAAACACCAGATCTATGCATGGAAAGACATTAAGCAGTAAAAACAAGGGTTTGCTCCATATACCAATAGACAAGACAAGAACAATTTTTGAAAGAATTTTTATATTAATTGGGCACCTGGGAGGAAAACAAGAAGGCGTATCCAATTCTCCTCGGTGGGATGGGTTCTTGGAAGTCCTTAGCACTTCAGATCTAAGATTTCTCTCTCTTGTTGGTGTAGAAAACCCACACAAAGAATAGAACTCAAAGGGAGCTCACACAGCAAATGGTAGAAAAGAGTGACCAAGTGTATAGATCCAGAGTGATCTAATAGGCAACAAAAGGTGAAGAATGGTAGGAAAAACTCTCCTATTTATAACAAAATATTGGGTCATTCTAGATCTTGGTGCATGATTAAAATAATGTTAACCAAATCTAGATCCACCTTTTATGGAATATTTTATTATATTTGTTGAGGGAAAAGGTATTTGACTTGGGTCAAATCCCTTTATTTCTCAATAATAAATAAATAAATGATTTATTTATCATTTTAAGGAAGTGATTGAAGGATAATCAAATAAATAATGATTTATTTAATTATTTGTGGATGATTTGGTCATATTTAACAAGGAATATTATCTAAATAAGATTTAAATAATTATTCCTAGAAAATAATAAGATAAACAAAGGTTTATCTAATTAATTTCTTTGTTTTGGGTTAAACATGACTAGGAATAATAATTAAATTATGGTTTAATTAATTATTCCATGAGGAAAATTAAACAAAATAGGTTTGTTTAATATTTCCTTTTGGGGTTTCCTGTTTAGACCATAAAAAACCTAATAAATATGGTTTATTAAGTTATTTTACATAGTGAAAGCAATTTTACTTAGGGTAAAATTGGTCTTACATGGTGTACTTGGGTCCATCTAATGATAGTAGGTTAGATGACCAAAAATGGTGTAACAGGTCGTGGCCAGGGTGCCCCCTCTTCCCTCTGATACTCCCTAAGTATGACCCCCACTACCAGAGCTAAATCTATAGCAAGAAGGGAGATAATGAATTATGTAGTTGCAGTAAATTCAGAGACCCAAGAGAGGATTTATAACCTGGAAACAGATGCAAGGATTGTTTGTCACAGACTCACAACAGAAGATGTCGACACTGAATTTGAATGGATCCCGGACCCAGGCTTGAATCATGCCAGGGAAAACCTCTACAACAAAGCCATTGAATTATCCTAATAGATGAAAACTATTATGGGCTTGGAAATGCAGGAGCAACGAGAATGCATCAACGCACTAGAAAAGAAAATTGATTCGCTTACAGAAAATTTTATAGTCTATGTCAAATTTGTCCATCATAGGAAATTTGTTTCTAGGTACTCCCTGAATTATGTATTGCTAAGGAGAAGAATGGTGAGAAGTGGCGCTGCACCAAATATCAAAAGGGAGCTTGCTGGGGCTTCTGCTAGCCAGCCAGTCCAGACCGCCACCAAGGATTGAAACACTCTAGAAAGGATGAACAACCTTGGCGATGACTCGATGGAGGACACGAAATAAGGTCTTATCCTAGTCTCTCTCTGTCCAAGAATGAATATTTGGGTTCATGTGTCTATTTTTGGTTTCTCGGCCACTATGTTTAATATAGCCATACTTTCCAACTCATATGTTGATTTAGTGTCGAAAACCTTCAATTTTTTTGACAAACCCCCTCCGAGTAAGTGGAGTTATGTGCATCCAAGAATTTTTCCCCTTGGCATCACCGTAACTAGTGTGAATTCTTCAGTTCTGGGGTCTTTTTGTTTTTTTTTGGTTATGTATTCTTGGTTTGTATTGGTAAAAACCACTATTACAAATGCACTGTAAAAATGGATTTCAAGATTTTTATGGCTTTGGTGCTGAAGCATGTAGCTTGTACCAACCTACAAACAATACAAATACTATTTTTTGTGGTAATAGATCTATCTAACTTATACAAAAAAATATTCTTATCGTGCTCACAAATCTAATAGCAACACTTTTTTTTTCCTATTTTAGTCGTTAACTTTGGTCATGGTTTCTGAACACATCGACACAAATTTTTGAAAAGAACAAGAGGGTTTTGCTTGGATCGGGTTCATTAAAAACAATGTCTCTCAACGTTTACATAGGTTTCATGTTTTGGAAGTTTCGAATGCATATTTTCAACCCATTTTTCCATATTTAAATATTAAATAATTTTATTTTTTTTCTCATAAACTTTTAACAAGGTTTTTGAGAAGTTGAAAATGAATTTTTCAAATCTGAAAGAGGATTTTTGTGAGAATGAGTGTATTTACAAAAATATCTTTCAGTGTTTACACATCTGTCACAATTTGGGATATAGAACAAGATATTTGGATCCTTTTTTCCAATAAATCACGCTGTTTACACAATTATTTACCCATGAAAATATTTTAAGAGTTCAATGCACATGAAATATTTTAATAATTCAATGAAACTTGGCACTTATTCCTCTATGCATGGAATTATATGGAGATTTTTCCAATAAAATAATCTCGACTCTTTATCATATGTAAATTTTCAAGCAAATAAATTCGATTCTTGTCTCTTCATGCACCATATGAAAACACAAAAATTTTCAAAGAGCATAATTACTTATATTTTAATGCATGCTTGAAATCCCTTCTTCCTCTCTCTTGGCTCCATTCTAAATGTGTTCTATCATTAGTTCTCATATTTTCCCATAGGCTTAAAATAAGTAGAATTAAGAAAATGCAATATCTTTTCCAAAATCCTAAAAGCATTCATAAATCGCCCATAAATCACTCCATAAATTTGTTTTTTCATAAATTCTAAAATCACTCCATAAATCGTATTTTCCTAAATTCTAATATCACCTAATAAATCGTCCATAAATCTCTCATGCTTTTCCAAGGTAGATTTGTTTTTTCCTTATAGATAAATATCACTTATCCATAGCTTTTCTAAAACTATGACCCATTAGTTCTAAAACTAAAAACTATACCAACTTGGAAATATAATTTAATTACATAGAAGAATATAGTTTATTTTAAATATAAGAATTAAGAATCAATTCTTGTAATATTATTTTAATTAAGAATTGGAAGGATATTCCTCTTATAGTATCAATATAAGAACTAATAATATTTAATTATTCAACAACGCTCATTTTACGAGTGTTTTTACGATAGCTTATGTCAGGGATATTACATACTCCCTTCCTTAAATAGAACACCATCCTCAGTGTTATTCTCTTGTTGGAACATTAACTTTTACTCATACTATAACAATCTAAATAACAAAAAATGGAATCATTTCCCTTCAGAATGAAATATTTTTATGTTTAATAAGTAGAATCAATAATGTTTATAAAAAAAATACTTTTCATTACCAATTATTTATGCAATGCCAAATTATACTTTAATCATAATACTTCCACAGTGCTCAGAGAGAACTAGCCCTCTAATCATCAAAATGATAAAATAAATTGTATCAAGTGGATATTTTCTTTTATTTAGGGGTTACATCAGTCTTTCTTTCCCACTAGTGTTATTTTCAAATTACCATCTTTCTCTTCGATGATAATTTCAATCAAATTAAAACTCATGGAATTTATCTCCAACCATTTTCCTTTGGTCTAAATATTTCCATCATAAGTTAAACCATAAGTACATACATTAATACTTTATTTCCTCTATGCATGCATATAGATAATTCATTTATGACATGTTTATTTTCTCATACAAATGTAGAAACACAACCTATTTCATCGAAATTGTGGCTTAGATAAATTAATAGATCATGCATGCAAAAATTTAACACATACAACAATTTAGAGACATGTAACTTACGATCTATTCTAACATCCAACATATTTAGACAATTTCGAAATAAATAGAAAAATATAGACAAAATTTCATCAAACCGTAGTCAATGTCTTGGAATTATTCAAGAACCGAACATATTCCACCCAACTGTGAATTATCTTCAAAAATTTCCCACCGAGCTAAGATCTACTTACCACTAGAATCAACAACCTCATTGATTCCTTGGTGGTTTCTTCCCAACATGTTTTTAGCAGCGTCTTGCTTTAAGGTTTTCCAGCCTTTTGCCTAAGCCTTTTGTTTTAGTTTTTCCGAAAAGTTTCTTTTATTTTTATTTAAAGTACATCTTTCTCTCCTGTTGTGATTTATTCCACCCTACTTAGTATTTATCTCCAGTTAAGTGATTAACATAATATTTCTCTCCCATTATGTTAATATTCTCTTTTATTATTATTTTCTCCTAGGGATTTTTAGGAGACTTTTAGGGAAGATCCATCTTGGAATTAACCACCAATAGATTTTCATAAGCTAGAAAGAAGTTTTCTAAAACTTTAGAGTTATTTCCTGAATATCCCAAAAAATGTATTTTTTAAGTCAAGAATAAAATAAAATATTACATCATCACATCAATCACATCATGGCTTTCATAGTCACTCAATCCAATAATAATTCAATGTCTAAAAATCCATTGTAATTTACATAATTGTCCATTTGCATATTATCGTTAAATTAAATGAACATTTATTTAAACAATGCATCTATACTTGGCCTTCAACATGGGTCCCAAAATTTCTAAAACTACATTGATAACAATTCATCACATGTCATACAGGTGGTATACATTCTAAATTTCCACATAACAACAATCATGCAACTTAGAAAAAAAACGTTAACATATATTGCATGCCATATCATTATACTTTCTATAATGTCACACCTTAAAAACCAACAATACTATAGATAAATAATAGTGCCATTGAACACTAGGATAGAAAATTCATTTTTTTTTCTTTACAATTAGCTTGGAGTGGGTAAGCGATAGCCATTGGGGAATTTTGGGCAAACAATTTGCAATGATACAATCTATAACCATTGTGGTATTTTATCAAATAGTTTTTAAGAATGAAATCGACAACCATTGATTTATTTTAACAAATAGTTTGTAAGTATGCAATCTACAACCATTGAAGCATTTTAATCAAGAGTTTACAAGCATGTGATCTACCACAATTGAGACATTTTAACAAATAGTTAGCGAACATGAAATAAAATTCCAAAAATATGTTTAAACTATCAGAGAGATAGTAAAATTAGAATTTACAAAATAGCATGAATAATATTAATATCATCAATGGTATAAAAATTCAAAACAACACAATCAACAATCCCTACACGCAACGTCAAATTGAGGAAATCGACAACATTATGGATACGAGTTTGAAAAACACGTTTTTGGAATCAAAGTGGGGGTTACATGGCCCAATAGTATGGATACCCCCTGATGTTAAGCTGCATCACATCGAAAAATCCCAGGGATGCAATTCTTTAAAACAACAAAACTTGGGATCTCATTTACCACTTTTGTCAAACACATGGAATGCAAAATTTCATCTACAACTCTACATGAAGAAATACAACCCAAAATTATTCTACTTTAATTTTTTCATTGAATTTAAGTTCACCATATGAATTCCACTTGAATGATTGTTCATTTTTAACATCTAAAGAGGTTCTTTCAATGTTTTTTTTTAACATTCTGTTGTCCTCTTTAGGGTGAAACCCAACTTATACATTCTTTAGTTATCACAGAAAACATACATGCATTCATTCTTTATAATAAATGCATTTTAACTTTAGTCATGTTTTTTTTTTCATTTTATGCACCATAATCATTATTGTAATAGTATGCATGCAAAGGTTGGTAATTAATCCCCACTATAACTAGTGAGTGTTCAATATTGTTCATAGGGTAAACATATGTTTTATTGTTTGTTATCCACATCCATATTCAAATGTCATGAGCACAACTTTTAAAGAAACATGATCACTTTCTATTCTTCCATGCGATCATTAATCATGCATCATGCATCTTATGCCAATTGTAATCTACATCAAGTTCGATTAGAATCATAACTGAGATGACTCCCACTAGAATCATACCTCTACTTATTTTTTGTTTAATGATTCCAAAAATGCACCAATGTTGCAGTCGTTTTCTCTGGTACCACTTGTAACATCGCCCAGTAACCTTGTAGGAAAATGCATGGAGTTAGGAATATTTTCAGCATTTACCAATGTGTAAATTTTTAAATTACTTTCTATATTACCTCAATAACCATTAGAATAACCATCATCATTACATAGAGAAATATTTGGTAAAATCATAGTGAGTTTTTTTTCCACGGAAAAAATCGGATTTTACATATATTAGAGAATCACGAGCATATCACAAATACAAAGCGTACAAAAAACCAACCTGAGACCCTTCGAGAAGGGAAGTAATAAGGCGGTTACGACTACCTTGTGTACTCATCGCACTACAAAGGCTGCCATAGCAGAAAAAAGACAAAAAGTCATCAAACTGTTCGCTTCCTGTCATTCCTATCTCCCGGCATGATGCCGAAACAGAGATGTGGAAGGTATAAGAAGCCAGGACTTCAGAAAATCAAGGAACATTTACCGGATATTGTGCAATGGTACATAAAAACACTGCTGGGGTCGGTAGTAGTCACTGTTCCGAACCCAGAAAATTCTCAAAAAGCAGCATAATAATAGTTTTGTTTTTAGACTGTTTTTGACTGTTAACACAGGCCTCCTCGGACGAGGAAAACAGCCTGTTTTGTGGAAAGTCTGTCAACATGGTCCATGAAAAATATACAAAAACATTACAGTAAAGATGAAATATAACCAGAAAGTTTTTTTTTTTTTTTTTAAAACAACACAAACTTTGCAGAAAATAAAAAAACATAGTGCTGACAACACAGCATCATCCGAACTCTGGCTGATCCAGAGGAGTGATCACCCCCTTATCCATCTCAGTTACTGCCCAGGTCCCCAGAGCTTGCTGTACACCTGCTTTAGATAGGGTATCGGCCTCCTGATTTCTTTCCCTGTAAATGTGGCAAACAGTAATATCATGAAAAAAACTTTTGATATTCATAATCTCATTAAGCAAAGGAAGTAAAATGTAATTTCTGCATTGTTGGGTCCTGTTGAACCAGTTCACAACATTCTTTGAGTCACCAAAAATCTGAACCTGTCGCATTTGTTTCAAGGAGAGCCAACATAGTAAGTGATGTAAAGACTTGAGTTCAGCAAAATTATTTGTTCCCTGTCCCAGACCTACTGATGCTCGTAAGGATTTATCGGTGTTTTCATGGATAACCAAACCAGCTCCACATTGACCATTTTGATCTGCTGCACCATCGAAAAAAGCCCATGGAACAGATTCTCTGATGTATTCTGTCTGTATGAAGCGAGAGCTAGATTGACCTGATGAGGATGGAATGCTGTCAAAAATGGCTACCCCTGTCACAGCCAATTTCCCGATAGGGAAAAGGAGATCTTTGAATATTAATTGATTTCTTGCTAGCCACATGCCCCAAGAGATCAAGAGAGGTAGGGAGCGGATTTTGTCATCAGAGGTTGACTGCCACCATTGATGCCAAGCTTGCTGTATACTGTCTCCTTCCCATTTGAGAGGTGAATTGATAAGTCTCAAAGTTTCTGCCCACAGACTGGCATTGTAAGGACAAGTTAGAAACAAATGCAGAGTAGATTCCTCATTTGATTTACAAAGAGAGCACCAGCCAGGGCCAATTTTCCCCCTTTTCTGCAAGAGATCCCAAGTAGGTACCTTTTTCTGAAGGATGCACCAGAAGAAAAGTCTGGTTTTTGCTAGACATTTTAGCTTCCAAAGGGGCTTAGACCACCAGGCAGGGTCTTCCCATCCTTGTTGGGACATCATCCATTTGTAGCCCATCTTAGGGGAATAGATTCCAGTCTGTGCATGCACCCAAACTAACTCATCATTTCTTTCTGAAATCCGCACAGAAGAGTTTTGAAGGTCTGTCACATAGAGGCTCCATTCCTCCCTCCACCTTTCCTCCAAAAGAAGATCAGCACCTGTCAGCCACCCTTGTCTCCATATGGATGTTGTCCATGGGTTTGCCACTTGATTCAAAAATTGATAGCCCCTTGCATTCAAAAACTGTCTCAGGTCGTTTGATAGGGCATATCTTTCCGAGCACCCCACCCAGGGGTCACAGCCAATTCTCACCCCATTACCTTCTCCTACTTTCCACGCAAGACCTTGTTCTATGATGTGTGCCGAAGCTACTACTGCCTTCCAAACTACTGAGGCATTTTTGGAAGACTTTGTAGGATTGCGGACCCATTCTAATACAGAGGCCGGGGCTATGTACTTCCTTTTTGTGACCATCGACCATAGAGAATCAGTCGAGATAAATCTCCAGATTAGTTTTGCTGCTAGGGATTTTGAAAAGGAGGACAGCTGCTTGATTCCCCAACCGCCCCAATCTTTTGGTCTCGAGATCTTATCCCAAGCAACCCAAGGTGTCACATGTTCTGATTTGGTTCCAGCCCATAAAAATCTGCTGCACAATTTATCTATAGAGGCTAGTATACCTTTGGGTACCCACATTAGACTTGCCCAGTACACCGGAATGGCCATCAGAACTGATTTTATTAGGACTAGCCTCCCTGCTCGAGACAACCATTTATGGCTCCAGAGATTTAGTTTCTTTTCTATTTTGATCAGGAGCCATTTCCAATCCTGATTCCTGTAGGAGTCAGGTTTCAAAGAAAATCCCAAGTATTTGAAACTTTCCTGCAGAGTTCTGACTTCAAAGGGAAGAAGTGCCCCTGCGCTACCTCTCTCTTCCAAAGACATTCCAGATACTGTGAGGGTCGATTTTTGCTCATTAACTTTGAGTCCTGTGGCTTTGAGGAAAAGTTCCAGAATGTTCTTGAGAGCTCTACAGTCCTCTGTACTGCCATTGCTAAAAAGGATGATATCATCCACAAAGAGCAGATGAGTTATCCATAAGTTAATAGCCACTTCAAAACCTTTGACTTCGCCTTGCCTTTTTGCCCTGTTAATCATCAAGCTTAACCCTTCAGCTGCCAACAAAAAAAGGAGTGGAGACAGGGGGCATCCTTGTCTTAGACCTCTTCCCGGATTGAAGAAAGATGAGGCTGCTCCATTGATTAGCAAGGAGATGGATGAAGTAGTTATGAAGCTCATGATCCATCTTACTATATCTACTCTGAACCCAAGGTGAGTTAACAGAAAGCGCAAGTACATCCAACTTATTCTGTCATAAGCCTTTGATAGATCTATTTTTACAATTGCCCCTTTCTTTCCGCTTCTTTTTAAGGTATGCAGGGTTTCTTGGGCAATACCCACTGCTTCATGAATCTGTCTTCCATCCAAGAAGCCAAACTGCTCTGGAGAGATATGTCTTGATAAGAAAGGCTTCATTCTGGAGGCAATTAGTTTGGCAATGATTTTATAAACACAGGTGCAAAGGGAGATTGGTCGAAAGTCATCAAAGGAGGTTGGCTGATCTGATTTGGGAATAAGGGAAAGAAAAGTAGAATTGAAAGGTTGATAGATGGCTCCAGTGGATCTCGATTCCTCCACCACCCCAACTAGATCGTCCCCCAGGAACTCAAAGAAATGAAGAAAAAATTCTACTGTCCAACCATCTGGCCCAGGACTTTTGTCCTTCTGCATTTCCTTGAGAATGTCTTCCACTTCCTGTTTAGAGACTACTTCCATGATAGAGTCATTTTCTTCTTCCTCAACATATCTTGGGAAAAATTGAGCAACTCTGATGATCTCTGCTATGGAGACTTCCTCTGGAGCTTTGAAGAGATTTTTGAAATGATTTACTCCAAGGGCTGCCAACTCTTCAAAGGATTTTGCCATTTCCCCGTCCTCTTTTTTCAGTTCCCAGATAGTGTTAGCTATCTTTCGACCCTTTGCATAATTCTGAAAGAACTTGGAGTTTTCATCTCCTGCTTGCAACCAAATAGCTCTGCTTTTCAATCTCCAACTTTCCTCCCTAAGCTGGAGAATTTTCCTCCGGGCTGCTTCCAGGTCTTTTATTCTCTTCCGGGATTCGAAAGATTCATAGCCAATTCCATCCGATTGTTCCAGAAGTTCCAGCTCAAAATTTAGACTCTTGAGTTCTTCTTCTTCCTTCAAGTGCCTCTGTTTCGCCCAATCTTTTGTTGCTTTCTTCATTCGCTTAAGATTATTACAGAACCAGGTGCTTCTGCTTCCCTCTTCTTGAAAGGTGTCCTTTCTCCATGTATCATGGAAGAGGGCTTCAAAGGAGGCATCCGTCAACCAGGCGGAATTGAATTTGAAAGGGATTCCAGGTTTTCCTGAGGTTCCTTTTAATTCGAGAAGAACAGGGAAGTGGTCCGAGATACCCCCTTCCCCAACCCAGTGTCGGAAAACTGAAAGCCATTCCACCAGAGGTTCATAGAGAAGAAAGCGATCAAGTCTTTTGCCCACCCAATCTGCTCCAACTCGTCTATTCCTCCAGGTGGGGCGCAATTTGATCAGAGGAGCATCCACCAGAAGTGAGGATGCCAATTTATTTCTGAAGAAAGAAGAGAGGGGATCCGAGTGTGCATTATCTCCCCAGGACTCCGAATCTCCAAGGGAAAAATTCAGGTCACCCCCTATAATGAGATTGGGATGGGAGAGACAAGAGAGATTGAAGAAGGAATTCCAGAAGCTTTCCCTTTCCATACAGGGCCCATAGATGTTTAAAAACAGGATAGGAATGCACAACTCTCCAGAGTAGAGTTCCGTGGCCAAACAGTTTGGAGATCCCCAAGAGGAGACTTCCTTAAGCTTCCTCGAGTTAAAACCTGTTGCCACACCCCCCGACCTGCCTGAGGCATCCAGAGCTGAAAAAACCCAGCCAGGCAAGAGCTTCTGAAGGGAGCAAATTACATCCTCACTTTTCCCCATGGTTTCTTGTAGATAAATAACATCAGGATTATAAGAGTGAACCAGGTGTTTGAAGGCTAGCTTTTTCGGCTGGCTAGCTAAGCCTCTGCAATTGAAAGAAAGAAGGATCATCAGGGACAGGGGGGGGGTGGTGGCTCTGCTCTAAGCACCCCAGGAAAGGTTTTCTGCTTCCCGTCGGCTATGTCCATGACGGCTTTAAATTGGGCTTTTGAGAGATAAGATTTCCTGCCCCTTAATTTCCTTGGTCCTAATATAATGGGGTCCGAGGCAATACCTCCTACTGCCATACCCTTGCCCCTTCTATTAGCCAAGGGACGGAGATTATACGGGGGATTGTCCAGGGATTGAGCGCAAGAGACATCAGCCAAGGTAACACCCTCACAGGGCTCAGCAAGAGAAAAGGCCACCTCTGGGGTTGGATGAGCATCCACAGGAGAGGAGGGAATAGAGATAAGCAGGCTATCGGAAGACGCTTTTGAAAGATTAAGTGCAGAAAAATCATTAACAATCTGCCCCCGATGGACCAGGCAAAAATGAAAAAGACTGTAAAGATGAAACAGATGAAACATCACAAGAGGTGGATAATGAGATCATACCCGCCAAAGACGCCCCAGCGAGCTCGTCTGAAGGTGGAGCTAGGGAGACCGGCGGAGTAGCCTGAGAGGAATAAGCAGCGATGCCTTCCGGAAGGGGGATCTGCTCCATAGAGACTTCCGTTGTTCTCATCTGCTCAGCTACAGTATCAGGGGCCTTTTGCTGGACCCCCCGAAAACCCTGTGCAGAAGGTCCCTGGGCGCTGAAGGATTTCCAATGTCTGCGACGGCGTCGGTGTCCCAGTGGACATTCCTTCGCAAGATGGCCGCACTGATGACACCTTAAACAGCGGAACGGAAGATTTTCATAGTCCAAAATTTGTAAGAATTCTAGTTCCCGGTATTTTAGGGTCATTGCATCCGCCAAACCCTCCTTTGGATTTAAGCTTACCAGAACACGTGCCATACTTCTATCCTTGGTTGTGAGGTAGGATTTGTCATAATCCAGGTATTTCCCCAGCGTATTGCCAATTGAGACGAACACAGATTCCGTCCAGAACTGAAGGGGACGTCCCGGGACTTTAACCCAGACAGGTGACTCGGCCATTTTCTCCTTCTGCGCATCAAAGAGAGGCGTCCATCTACGAAACAGAATTGGGCGCTTCCCAAAGCTCCAAATCCTTTCGAGAACCCAATCCACATGTGTTTTGCTCTCGAAATGTAAACTGAACCAACCCCTTTCCAGAACCAAGATCTCAGTAGGCTTCCCCGGAGCTTCATTCCACTCTGTATTAACCCAATTCTTTATGTATTCAGCCGAATACTTTCTGCCTCTGACGCGGCCAACCAGGACAGTCTCTGTCGCGTTCATTGCGTCCTCTATGCCAATGTCTGCTCCCAAGAGGAAAAGTGGACGATTTTCTTTCTTCTTTATGGGCTTGGACTTCTGTCGTTTGTCCCCGACGACCTCCTTCGAAATGCCGATTGTTCCTTCAGCATTTGGGATTGGGGCTTCCGGCAGATCCACAGGTATCGACCCTTGACCCGCTCCTTCAAGGACGACGGGTACTTCACCTTCCTCAACCGACCTCGGAGGGTTTCCTTCGATCTTCTCCGCCTCTATCGCACAGTTAATAGAAAGAGGGTTTAAAGTGCAAGTCGTTTGCCAAGTCGTTTGCCGTAAACTCTTTGCAACCCCATCACCATTTGTGGCCCATATCTGTCGATTTTGGGCCCCGACGGCTTGTGGTAGACTTCTTGGCAGTCCTCCTCCCCTTTGGAACCCGCCTTGAAAAACTGAAACTGGAGGCCTTGGAAAACCTTGCCATGGATGTACTTGATCTTGTAGAGGTTCTCCGACCTGAACCTCTTTCCCTTTTGCTTGTGAACTTGTCGCACCTTGAAAAACGAGAGATCCTACAATATCTTCCAAACCACCCGAGAGATTAGGGCATGATGTATTACCTTGTTCGTTGTTCGCCGAGCTGATACGGGAGAAGAGTTTCAGAAATTCCGCCCTATCTTCGACGGCTCTTAGCTGTCCTTGACTCTCCACAGGGATCGCTCTCTCCTTCCCAAGACCATACCACGGGCTCAGAATGTCCTTATCTCGACGTCCCGAAAGAGCATTTTCGGCAAAAACCTCGCTGCTGGGACCAGGTAGGGCTGAGTTCTTTGGGAAGAACAAATCAAGGTTCTTCGTTGATATCTCGTGACCCCAACACGTCAGGAGGTCTTCCGGCGCAGGGTCGAGCTCCAGGAATTCACTATCGTAACCCATTATAGCCGCACCTTAGCAACTAAAAACAAAAAACGCTTGGAAATCGCCACCGATTCGGAAAACTTGTTGTTAAGAAACTGCTCAGTAAACAAAACAAGTTACATGAGTTAACTTCATCCCAGGGTTGAGAAACTCGATCTCCCGGTTCCAACCTTTCCTCCTCTGCCTCGGGTTCTGAGAAGATAACGTCGGTTCAGGTCAGCCGGTACCCAGCCTGACATACTAGCTGTCGCCGTGATCATTGTAGTGCCAGAGTCATCATTACGGGGGCCGAGACCTGAGAGAAA
>JAXQQM020082705.1:0-18477 GCA_034641835.2 Pinus albicaulis
TTTAATGTAAATTCGGTGAGTACATAGTTCAGAAGAGATTCCTTTCATATCCGTGTAATCCCATGCAAATGCTTCCTTATTTTCACGTAATAACTTCATTAACTGCTGTGTTTCAGCAACTGTTAGATCGGGATTTATGTTTAATGTCTTGCCAGGTTCAATTTCAACTGTTATGCTTTTAGATGAGATGGTGGTTAATGTCTGAGATAAGTCTTCAGATTCAATCTTTTCTTGGGTATCTGTTTCAAAAATTGCAGTAAATTGATTGTGTGTTTCAGCAATTACAGAAGAAGGTTCACAAATAAAATTATTAATTATTTCATCCTCTGTATTGTCTTTAAGAGTTAAGGCTTGTCCAATAGTTAGAATGGGCTGAACAACATTATCATCATAATCCATCCACATATAATCTTCATTATTAATTATGGGTGTAGCATGAGGATAAAAAGTAAGCTGTTTGGTTTCATAACCATTAGAAATTGTCATTGAACCAGATCTGCAACTGATAAAGGCATCAGCTGTGGCCAGCCATGGCCTCCCCAGAATTAAAGGATGTCCCCCCAGCTTTTTTTTAGTCTGCAATACAACAAAATCAGCTGGGTAATTCCAGGATTCAACTGAGATAAGTAGATCTTCAACAACTCCTTCAGGTTTAATTGTAGAATGGTCAGCCAACTCTAGAAGGTAGGTGTATCTCTGATTGTGTTATTCAGCTGTAACAATTGTGAAGTTTCAAGAGTCATTATGGTTATTGCAGCACCTAAATCTACCAGAACTTGAGGAATCATTGTTTTACCAATTTGAACTGTCACGGTAGGATGGCCGGGGTCACCATATTTCACAAGAGGGGTTTTTCCGGACATTAATGCAGATAAATCACCCATCACATGTACTGTAAGGGGATCTTTAGTTTTCCTACCAGGTTTCTTAACACAAATATCCCTTATTGTTCTGGCATAAATTGGTACATCTCTTAATGCCTGTAAAAGTGGAATTTTAACATACAAGTTTTGCAATTCTCCTAATAGATTGAAAGCAGGTGTTTTAGGCATTTTAGTTAAAACCAAACGCTCAGGGAATGGTGGTTCTGTTATTTCAATACTTTTGTTAGAGGGTGGTTGTGCTTTCTTGTGTTTCTCAGTTTCCTCTTTATCAGAATCAGAAGAATTTATGTCATCAATAATAGGCTCTACTATTTTCCCGGATCTTAAATGAATACCATTACATTGCATAGTAGGAAATATAGACTGATTCTGAATATCAATGACTTGCACAACTTTATTATTGGGGTTAGGATTTGGTTGCACAGGTAGTTGGGGTCTCATTTGGTTATTTGGCGGAGCATTTGATGGCAAAGGAAGTGGTTGTTGGAACTGAGGCAATTGATTTGGATACGGGAGTTGTTGGCTTCTCCAATTTGAATTCCAAGGGTTAAAAGAAGATGGCTGTTGTGGGGGCCAAGGAGTCCACATTGTAGGATCAACAAAGGGAGGGTTTGATTGTTGCATGGGCGGGAAATTCATTTGATTAAAGGGTGGGTATTGCATTTGATTAAAGGGAGGGTAATTTGTTTGACCGAAAGCAGAATAATTATTCCAACGATTAAATGGCATACTAGAGTTCATACCTTGTCCTTTTGGCTGCCATTGTCTTCTTTGAGTTAGCAGGTAAACTGCTTCGTCTTCTTCTTCCGTTGGCTGTAATGCTGCCTTTATTCCTGGTAGAGATGGACATTGTTTTGTTTCATGATCTTTCTCACAAAGGGTGCAGATTGGTATTTTGTCCAATGGGCATTCCCTTAGTGGATGTTTGTCTCTGCACTTCGGGCAAAAGACAGCCAGAGTTGCTTCTGCTTCAACCTGCTTCTTCTTAACCTGCAAAGTGTCAATTTGTGAAGCAAAAGAACTTAACATCTCAGTTTTAAATTCTTCAAGTAAATTACCTATTTCAGCTCTTGTTGCTCCCCCACTGGCTGATTTCTGCACTCTTGAATAGGTGGGATCTCTATTATTTACTCTGTTCCTTGCAGCTCCCCTTGAACACCTCTTACAAAGTTCAACAATCTCATCATATGATTCTTTAGATATATCTCCCTTGCCAAGCATGTTTAACATGTCTAAACAATCATCCCTTAAACCTCTAAGTAATATTGTTTTTCGAATTTCCTTACTTATATTCGGATGATCAGATCTCTGTATATTGTATTGCAGCCTTTCTACATAGTCCTCCAGATTCTCGTCCGGCTTTTGTGCCATATCGAATAGTTCATCCTTCTTTTCTCTCGTCTGACAGTAGTCTTGATATTTAAGCAGAAATTTCTGTTTCATCTGCTCCCATGTTGTGATTACCTAACTCCCAAGGCTCATGAACCATCTTAAAGCATTTCCTTTTAATGTTGCTGGAAACAGTTTCAACTTTTGAGCATTAGTAACATAATCATAACTTCTGCAATATATCAAATTCAAAAAGAAATTCATCCGGATCTTCGGAGGATAAACCATGGAAGTTAGGTAAAGCTAACAATGGAATGTTTTTCATAGGAGTTGTTCCTCTAGGGAGATCACTGATAGGAAATCCCAAGGTAGAGAGAGAATTTTCATCCTTTCCTTCTCCTTCAGGATCTACATGTCCTCCACCAAAGAAGTCTTCATTGTTTCCTTCCATTGTCTGTTCTCCTACTGCACTTGCTCGATCGTCAAGATCTTCTACTGGCTCTTCAATGTTTTCCACTGGTCGTCCAACACTCTCTATTATTTCCTCAATGTGCTCTACTGATTTGCTAGCACTTTCTTCTGACTCTCCAGCACTGACTGCTGGTTCTTTAATCACCGGCTCCTCTATGTTTTCAGGGCCCACAACTTCCTCTGTTTTGTAATCTGATTGAGGGGAGTGCTGAATTTTTGGTCTTCGAGAACTTAATCTCTGTGATGATTCAGCCTTTGATACAATCTCGTCAATGAAAGTCTTTCTTCCTCCCCTTCCTTTGCCCTTGCCACCTGTAGGATTAGTTTTCTTCTGGGTTCCGCGTCCTCTCATACAATCTTCACATCTAGAAAGAAAATATTAATGCTTTTGAAATCTATAATTGCCTTCCCCGGCAACGGCGCCAAAATGTTGGTCGCTTTAATTGTTTTAACAATTCAAGCTCCACATAAATTGTCAACCCGAGGAAGTCTGTTTATTCCAAAGACAATAACGCACTGGATATGCTCAATTCCAAAAGCAAAAACAATGTTGTAGTAAAAAGCCACACAATTATTAATCATACAAATCTAATTATTCACACCCTGTTTAATCAAAGCTGAAGTTACTTATGTTATAGTAGAAGTAATTCCTCGATTGCAGTTAAGAATCCAAATGCATGAAAGGAAACCAATCAACCATAACAGGGAACAGGACCCTATTCCTTTAAATAGGAACTTCAGCACCTGCTGCCTGACACTAATCACTTTGTAGAAAAGATAAACTCAAGAGAACAGGACCCTATTCCCATGAACAGGAACCTTCAGCACCTGTCTCCTGTTTCTAATCACACTACAGGAAAATAAAGGCAATCAATGGAAACAGGACCCTATTCCTTTGTACAGGAATTTTCAACGCCTGCTTCCCAGTATCAATCATACATTCAAACAAATAACAGAAATAGATTTCTCAACTTCTTAAGAATGAATGTACTAAACACATGCAGCGTTAAAGGAAACAGAATGCTCAATAAACTACAGAACTGTGTAACTGGTGTTTCAGCAAATAGAATTAAAGTAAAGTGTGAATATCATAAAGAAATCTAACAAACTACAGGAACAGTCGGGCGAATCTTGTGAGGAAGGCGGGCCCTTTCCTTCTCACAAGATTCCCCAGGGAAAGGATTAAATTAAAGCGCTCAAAAGGAAATTTTATTCATCTGTCAAAAGAAATGATACATTACAAATGGAGTCTAGCTCCTGTCCTCTCAAACACAATGTTCTCCTGTAGTTTCAAGCTCCCTCTAATGATGATGTCTCCTCTTTTTAAAGAGGAGACATCTCTTACAATTACAGTAGAGCAAATCTATATTTATCCCTAAATCTGTTCTTCTTTCTTAAAACAGGGCTATTCTGTTCTTCCATAAAAATATATCGTTACAACAGATACAAAAAGAGTACTATCTTCAGAATAATCCGTGTAACCACGTTTTCATGTTGTTGCCATTGTTCCAAGAAATACTCTTCCAGAATCGCAAATTACGAATAGTGACGGAATTTGCGTGCCTGCTGGCTGTTTCAGCAACGGAGTCGACTGTTTTAGCAACGGAGTCGACTGTTTCACAAACGAAGTTTGACTGTTTCAGCAACGGCCTATTGTTCCAGCACAGCATATAATTTATCTGCGATCTTTTAGACTTATGTTAGCAACAATCTACTTCGATTAATGATGAAATATAAGAGTAATATGGAATTATATGTAAACTGATTAAATATATAATAAAGAAGAGGATTTTATATACCTTTGGATAAAGTGAATGAAAATGATGATGGAATCCTTTTTAAACATGGTTATAAAGGTAAGGTGGTGTCAAAATATATAGTAAAAATGATACATAGTGAGGTCCTAACAAATATACTGATGAAGAAAATGAAAATCCACCAAAGTTAAGGAGAAGTTCTAGATTCAAAGGAATAATGAAAAAGGCATTGGTTAAGAAAGCAGAAATTATAAATGTTGAAGATGAAGAAACTCCGGTTCAAACACCAGTTGACAGATCTCCTTTACATCAGTTTGAAGAAGACCCTAATAGAGGAACTCCTGATATAGACCCAGCTCAACAACAAATTTATGATTATGTGGAATCTCTGGAAAGAAAGGCCTCATAAAATCAAGAAAGATCCCTCAGTCCACAAGAACCTCCAATAGAAACCCTGAGAAAATATAATTATGAATTGGAGATACTAAACAAACATATCAAGAATGAGAATGAAATCTTGAGAGAACAAGTTAAATTGAAGAATTCTATGAATGATACTCTCACTCTGCAATACACTGCATAAAGAAAACAGGAAGCTAAAGAAGAGAAATAAGAAACTGAATAGGGCCCTCATAAATCTTAGGTTCAAATTATTCATGAGAAAACCCAGAATGACACTGACCACCAAAAGAAGCAGAAAGATAAGGCTAGATGTTCTAGCAAAGGTTTCATAGCACATGGAATAAAGTTTTGATGGAATTGCATGAGGACATGCAAGAATTTTGCAGTGGGGGTATGTTGAGCCCTAGAATTGTCTTCTCTTTTGCAAACCTTCACTTCATTTCATAATTTCTTTATCACTTCATAAGCCTAAAAATCAATGAAGAATGATTAAGACTTTTTAAAGGTTACAAACAAATTATTAACATGTTGTATTTTCATGAATTTTTGCTGTTTTAATAATTTTGAACAGTTTAGCTACAAAATACAGGCATTTTGTAGCTGGTCAAGCATTCCGCAACTGTTTTTGTGTTTAAATATGATGCAGGTGTCAATTGGAGAAAAGGCTCACATGGGTAGTTCTCAAATATTCCCTACATGATTCCTTCCTATCCACGAGGATTGAATCGACAACTGGAGGTGCCTAATCCAATGGTCAAAGCAAGAATCAAAGAAACTGTTTTCTACAGGAATTAGGACTCCTGATTTGCTTTGTAGCAAATCACGAGTCTCAAAAGAGTCTCAATTCAATTTTAACTTGAAGATTACACCTATACCTATTTTTGTTCGACATTAGTTATGAATTTGCATATAAATTAAGTTCTGTAGAACCTAGAAAGGATGGTTGATAACATATTCAGAATTACAGTGATACTCTGTTTTTAAAGCACTGTTTTAATAAAAGAAGATTAGCCTTGATGCTGTTTTGATTACAATTTTAAGGAGCTAAAGGATTACACCGAATTGGTAGCAGAGGGCCCCTGCTATTCGAGGAGGTTTCATGTGTTTTCTAGCTAAGTCATTTTAATTTCTGTTTTTAGTATCTTTCTTTACTTCTTGCTTTCTAGATTGTTTTCTTATTTCACAGTCATTGTGTTTCTCTGGGTTCAGTTTATTGAATAATAACGAGTGAATTATAAGTACAATAATTGTTTCAACAGTTTTTTTTATGTCATAAGAGATCCTCATTACACTACAATTAATCTCTTTCAAAACTATTTCAATAAACTTTGATTGAACGAATAAGATTCAGTTCTAATGTTTTTGAGTTATTGATTGTTTCAACATTTTATTTTATGTCATAGGAGATCCTCATTACACTACAATTAATCTCTTTCAAAAACTATTCCAGTAAACTTTGATTGAATGAATAAGATTCAATTGTAATGTTTGAGTTATTAGTTGTTTTCATTTCTTGAATCTCTAATTAAGTTGCAATATCCATGGATTATGATTTCTAGTTTTCATCATTTCTTAATTAGAAAATAGACTCCAAAAACTTGTAAATAAAACTATGCTTTAATTCATTTGACAAAATTTCCTTTTTCCTTCCTTATTAAATATATTAATCTCATCTTTCTAGTTTAGAATAGAATGCTAAGGATCAAAATATAAAAACTCCCAAAACATCAACAAAACATTAAAACAACGAAGTAAGAAAAAGGGACACTTAGGCACATATAGTGCATTACACTTCATCAGTTTACTAGCTCTGGTCGATAATTTATGTTAACAATTTAGGACACTAAATTGACTAAACAGGTTGAATGTTAGCTATGTTATGGGTATGTATGAGCATCTCTTTCCCCTGTAACAATGAACTTAAATCAAATTCTTGTTTGTTTGAAAATGGTAGGTTCTCTTCCAATGCCAACATGATCATTGACAATTAATCTTACTGATTTATATTGTTGCCCACCCATTATGTTCAATACGATGATAACTTGTTTTAATTAAAAAAGGGGGAAACATATTTTTCTAGTTTTTCATCAGCGGTGAATACTTTCTTCCTTGATTGAACCATATAAGCTCAAGAAATATTTTTGATAAGTCAAGAGATCATAGGCATTTTATTTACAAGGTTTAACTTCTCCTTTTATGCTACAATTCGAGTTATATCTATCCAAAATCTTACCCACATGAGCAACCATATTGTCTGTGCGACTTGTCTGCTCAACTTAGTGTTCCTAAATTGATGTCATAAATTGTCAACCAGGGCTTGTAAACTGTTGAAGTGAAGTGCACTATATGTGCCTAGGTATCTGTTTCTCACTACGTTGTGTTTAGTGTTTTTTCAATGTTTTTGGTTTTGTGTTTTTATTCTAAGAGGAAAAGAACTAAGTGTTGGTAAAGAGAAGTTGTTGGTCACACTAAAACAGAGCAAAACCTTTTCTAAACTATGTATGGCACTTGAGAACAGAAAATGCAATACTTTAACAAGAAAAATAACTCATAGCATGAACTCAGTAACTCATAACATGAACTTCGATAACTCATAACATGAACTCAGTCCAATTCATTCATTAGAAATATGTTGGAATAACTTGAGAAAATGATAAGTTTAATGCAATGAGGTTCTTCTAAGTAAACAACAATCTACAATATCACAGAGGAAATCTCATCCATGGCTAGAAATTTGTTGGAACACATTTGGAAAAGATAGTCTGCAACATAGTGAGGAACTCTACTCTAAATTAACCTATGACACTGAAATTAATCCATTCTACAACTCAAAATATCACTATTAAACCTCATTCAAGAGTTAGAAATCTTTTGGAATAGCTTTGGAAAAAAAAGAGGCAGTTTGTGAAACTATGAGAAATTGCAGAACAGTCAAGACTTCAAAATGACATTACCAATTCTTGTTCCTATGATGATGATGTATTAGTAGAAATTAAGAACAAGAGTGGTTTGTAAATAATGAAGGCCGTTAAGTCTAATTTTAACAAAACTAGAATACAACTAAATAATAAAACTAGAAATACAATGGATAGAACTGAACTAGAATGCAATCATTCAAACTTGAAATACAGTGAATAGAATTGAACTAGAGTGCCATTAACCTCCGGAGTTTTACAACTAAACTAAAATGCAACTAATCACTGAAATACTACAGCTCTGTCTCATTCGGTGTTAGTGATATTTTGGAACAATTCATAAGAACCAGACTGGCTGTAACATTTGATGTCAGTGAGCATAAAAATATAAAGTTCAGAAAAAATGCAACTAAGTTCTAAAACAACACAGCTATGTCTCATTCAGTGTTAGTGATATTTTGGAATAATTCGTAAGAACAAGACTGGCTGTAACATTTGATGTCAGTGAGCATAAAAATATAAAGTTCAGAAAAAATGCAACTAAGTTCTAAAACAACACAACTATGTCTCATTCAGTGTTAGTGATATTTTGGAATAATTCGTAAGAATAAGACTGGCTGTAACATTTGATGTCAGTGAGCATAATAATATAAAGTTAAGAAAAAATGCAACTAAGCTCTAAAAAAACACAGCTATGTCTCATTCAGTGTTAGTGATATTTTGGAATAATTCGTAAGAATAAGACTGGCTGTAACAATTGATGTAAATGAACATAAAACGTAAAGTTCAGAAAACTATTTAAATTGAGAATGAAACAAGGCTAAAGTTACTTATCTAAATAATATGCACAGAGCTTCTCGGGCAGTAGGGGCCCTCTACCATCAGATTAGCATACAAATATACTCAAGATTTCTTCAGATCTTGTATTAAAGTTGCTTTTCTTTCATTAAAGGAAAACGCTTCCAAAAACAGAGTATTACGGTCTTTTGAGATCTAACAACAAAACATCAATCTAGCTAGCTGTCTCTCGGTCTCCCGAGTCATTCTTATAAAAGAAATACATAACTACCCCTGAAAAGAAACAGGAACAAGTGTCTTTTTCAATCAAAATCAAATTAGAACTCTTGTGGAGGCCTCGTACTTTGCTGGAGACATCTGTAGAGTCCCTGTCCTGGTAGGAATCTGCTTCTTAGCTTTGATCTTTTCCACGTGCATAACCACCTGTAGATTCTTGCTCAGACTTCGTAGAGAGCAATAAATGATGTGGGAGTGTTGTGGAATTCAACCATATGATTTTTTCCTTGAAGTGACACCTGTAACCTGTGAGAACATGAAGATAGCTGCGGAATAGGCGACTAGCTACAGAATGGCTGCATTCTGTAGCTGAGTCTAGTAAAAAATTACTACAACAAAAAAACCATGAAAATATAGCAATTCAGTCATTGTATACATTCCTAAAGTGACTTTAATCAATCCTATTGATCATTTAAGCCTATAATTGATAAGGGACAAAGGAAATGAAGTAAAATTTGGTGAAAGAAAATGACATCTTTGGGGCTCAACATACCCCCACTGCAAAGCTTTTGCATGTCCTCATGCAATCAACTCATGTATTCTAAGGCTTCTGCTAGGACATCTAGGCTCCTTCTTCTGCTTTGCCTGATATTCAAGGGCCTCCTAGGCTTCTTTATGACCAACTTGAATCTCAAATTTATAAGTGCCCTGCTCAAATTTTTGTTTTTCTTCTTCAATTTCTCACTAGCCTTGTACAATTTTTCCATTTGTAGAGAGAGAGTTGTATTCATATCACTTTTCAGCTTAACCTGCTCCCTTAAAATGTCATTTTCATTCTTTATGTGCCTATTGAGTACTTCTAACTCATATTTGTCTCTTCTTAGCACATCAATTGCAGATTCTGGCGGGCTAGGAGTTCTTCCTCTACGTTATGAGGCTCTCTTTTCTAATGTCTCAACATAATTATAAATTTGTTGTTGTGCTGGGTCTATCTCCGGAGTTCCTTCATCAAGATCCTCTTCGTACTGGTACTCAGGTGATCTAGCAGTTGGTGTCTCTTCCTCCTCAATGTTTATGATTCCCGTTTGTCTAACCTCTGTTTTCTTCAATATACCTCTAAGCCTGTGGCTTCATCTTGGTTGAGATGGTCCTTCACCTCTATCCTTAGCATACCTTCTTATCATATTCTCCTTTTTAAGATGTTTCTTAATTTCAACCAATTTCTCAGAAATTATCTCCTCACTGTCCTCTTGTATGGACTTACCAGTTTTAGTTTCAACAGCTTTGGAAATTTTCCCTCTCCTGCTTCTTCTTGTAAGTTTGCCTTCCTTGGGTTCTTCAAAGTGATTCCTCACTAGAAACTCATCCCAATTGTCTCCCACCTTTCTCAAATGATGTTCAATTAGGATTTTAACTAGGCCATGGTGGTACAAAGTGGTTTCCAGGAATTGAACCCTCTTTTGAACATTAGAGGCCATTCTCTTCAGACTATGAATTAGGAAAAAGGGTAAATTGATTTCTTCATCTAAGAAATGCATCATTAGCCGAATATGATCCTTGGGTTCTTTAAAGTGATTCCTCACTAGAAACTCATCTCAATTGTCTCCCACCTTTCTCAAATGATGTTCAATTAGGATTTTTACTAGGCCATGGTGATACAAAGTGGTTTCCAAGAATTGAACCCTATTTTGAACATTAGAGGTCATTCTCTTTAGGCTATGAAGTAAGAAAAAGGGTAAATTGATTTCTTCATCTAAGAAATGCATCATTAGCCGAATATGATAAATATATAAGGTACCAAACCTTCCCTCACAAGTTATAAACTTTTGCAAAATGAGCAACATATTCTGCCATTTATTCTTCAGTGTTGAGCTAGGAATGCCCTTCTTAAAAATTGAAATATCCATACCTGGTGTTTTGAGCATTTGCCTCCATGCCTCATTATGAAATTCCTTATTTTTGAACCATAGTTCACCTTGCCTGGGTAATTCCGTTGCTTCTGCAATGAAAGATTCTGTAATAGTGAATTTAGCATCTCTTATTTCAACTTTTTCTCCATTGAAGGACCGTGCAAATGTCTTAGTTACCTCTTTATGAAAACCATTGAATTTTTCCAAGAACTGTAACCACCCAGCCTGCTGTAGCATTTCTCTAATCTGTGGGTAACCTTCTAAGTATTTGGTTCCGACTGGTTCGGACCTTACTATGAGACCCATGGCTTCTCTTCTCAACCTTCAATTTACTACTCTTCTATCCACGGTGAAAATGGCTATTAGAGAGTTGTTTTTACCCCAAAGGTGCCTTCTTTGTTTATGCAGTAGGAATTAGCTACGGAAGGATGACATGAAGAGGTGATAGAATGAGTGAAATATGGTGAGGGTGATTCACACAAATTAATGAGTTTGAGAGCCATCATGGAAGAAAATACCACGAAAACATCTCGTGAGAAATTCAAAATCATCACTGAATACTTCGGGCTAGTGACGTGACCGAATAGGTCACTTGAGTACTTAACCGTTAAGTTTTAAATGATGATTTGATATGGCGGAATGGAAGGGATTTTGTCCAAATTTTTTATGATAGGTTTAATAGGCATGATCAACACGAATAATCAAAACAACTTTTTGAATCATACATGACTTAACTATACTATAACTTTCATATTTTGTCATCATAATAATTTCACAACTTTACCTTTGCCTTTCCTTTAATTTTTGTGGTTTTGATATGCTTTGTCCTCCTCTGAAAATCATTGATTCTTCAGTCTTCATAAGCCCTTTGATTTTGCTTGTTGTCATAGGTGTGCAGGATCAATTTTCTGCTAAACAAGTGATTACTGGATAGTTTCCTTCAGGGTATCTGGCTGCAGAATGTCTGGCTGGCTGCAGAATGTCTGACTGGCTGCAGAATGTACCTATAGGAGCTTTGAAACATGAAATGAAATGATTTGAAACATGGATGGAGTGTAGTATGAAATGGATTAGAATGGATCATGAAATATGGTATAATGGAGCATGAGTGAAGTGAAATGTAATGGAATGAAATGGATCATAAATGTAAAGTGGAGTGAAATATGAAAAGTGGCCTGCAACTTATGATTTGTAATATTCAATTGCACAAAGAGATCAAATTTAAAAATCTGAGATGAAAATGAGATGGACCATGGAATGGAATGAATGAAGTATGGATGAATGGAGTGAATGAAATATGAATGAAGTGAGACATGATGGAGTGAAATGGATCATAAGTGGAAAATGGGTCTGCACTTATGATTTTGTGATAGCTGCTTGCAGAAAAAGAACAAATTTGAAAAGCTAAAGTGTCAGAAGGATTCTGATTTTCACTTTATCTTTTCTGTATAAACATGCTAATCAGTGATTAGTTTTCATGTTTATACTTTTTTTTTTCATGCATTTGAATTCAGAAAATTCAATTAAGTTGATGAAGAAGAAGAATTCTTCTTCATTAACTTCACATCACTGTTTTCCTAGAATCTCTTGACAAATTCTTCTCTTGAAAGTGGCTTATGATACAGCTTCAATCTATGACCATTTACAAGAAAAGTGACCTTCTCTTCATCTATTGTCCTAATTTTTATTGCTCCATTGTCAAAAAATTTCATAATTTCATATGGCCCAAGCCAATGTGTTTGGAATTTACCTTGAAAATCTTTGAACTTTGAATCAAACAAGAGGGCCCAATCACCTTCTTTGAATTTCTTTTCCTTGATGTACTTATCATGCCATATAGTCCTTTGCTGCTGGACTATACTTGTTTTCTGGACTGCATCTTGTATAATCTCATCCAATTCATTAATCTGCTCCAATCTGTGCTTTTGTGTCTCTGTTAGATCAAGTCCTAGCTGAACTGCCATTTTAAAAATTTGAATCTGAAACTCTATGGGAAACAAAAATTGTTTTCCATAAACAAGTTCATAGGGAGTATGACCTGTTGTGCTTCTCCATGTAGTTCTATAGGCCCACAAGGCTTCAGGAAGCCTGTCTGCCCAATCTCTTCTATGTAAATGAACAGTCTTTGTTAGGATCCCTTCAATGAATTTATTGGTAGATTCCACTTGACCATTTTCTTGTGGATGATAGGGAGTAGATTTTCTGTGTCTGATTTTGTACCTCTCCATCATTTGTTCCACTAGCTTTGATGTAAATTGAGCTCCTTGATCTGTAACAATTTCCCTTGGGACACCAAAACGAGTAAAAATCTCCTCAAAAAGAAAATTAACTACAGATGCTTCAGTAGCAGAAAGTAATGGCTTGGGCTCTACCCATTTGGTAACATAATCAGTGAAAAATAATATATATTTCTTTTGTCTTGATGGAGGACTAATAGGTCCTACAAAATCTAAAGCCCATTTTTCAAAAGGTTCAATATGTACCTGAGGCTGCAATGACATCTCACCTGAAGGAGAAGGTTTCCCTACCCTTTGGCAACTATCACACCTTTTGACATACTCTTTAGCATCTTTAAAAAGGGATGGCCAATAGTATCCTAAATGAAGGACCTTATAAGCTGTCCTTTTATCAGCAAAGTGTCCGCCACAAGGTTCATCATGACATGCCTTGAGGATCTCAAGCATCTCATCTTCCCGAACACATATCCTAATGATAAAATCTGGACCTGTTTTGTATAACTCATTAGCAACCCATGAATATTTTGCACTGTCATAAATGATCTTTCTTTTGTCTCTTGCATTCATTATTGAAGGAAATTTCCCTGAAACTAAATAATTAGCAATGTCAGCAAACCAAGGAGTCTGAGTAGAAATTGCAAAAAGATATTCGTCAAAGAATTGATCTTCAACTAGAGTATTGTCTTTGATGTTTTGGAGTCTAGATAGGAAATCAACTACTGTATTTTGTTTCCCAGGCCTATCTATAATGGTAATGTTGAATTCTTGTAAAAGCAATAACCATCTTATGACTCTTCCATTAGTAATTGATTTGTTCATTAGATATCTAATTGCAGAGTGATCTGTGTGAACAAAAGTTTCATAGCCTGTTATATAGTGTCTGAATTTGTTTATGACATTAACAACAGCTAAAAACTCTTTTTCAGTTACAGTATAATTTAACTCTGAAGGAGTGAAATTTTTACTTGTATAATATATGGCATAAAGAATCAGATCTTTTTGTCCCAATACTGCTCCTAAAGTTGTATCTAAGGCATCTGTTGAAATATGAAAAGGTAACTTCCAGTTAGGTCCCCTTAAAATAGGTGCTTCAGAGTTTTTTGTTTTCAGGGTCTCAAAGGCTAACTGGAAATCAAGATTCCACTTGAATTCACAGTCCTTGGTAAGTAATTTGAAAAGTGGAGATGCTATCTTGGTGAAGTTCTCTATAAACCTTCGATAATATCCTGTAAATCCTAGAAAACTCCTAACATCTTTTTGACAACTTGGAATAGATAAGTTAGAGATGACCTCAACTTTTGACTCATCAACTCTAATCCCATCCCCTGAAATGTGATGCCCCAAAAAAATTCCTTCAGTAAACATCATAAAGCACTTCTCATGACTTAGTGAAAGATTTTCTTCTTTACATCTCTTTAAAAAAATTTCCAAGTTTGCTAAGGCTTCTTCAAATGTGTTTCCATAAACTGTGAAATCATCCATATATACCTCTACACAATCATGTATTAGATCTGAAAAAATTCCTAGTACTACCCTTTGAAATGTTGCGGGTGCATTGCATAGTCCAAATGGAAATACTCGGTAAGCATAGGTACCCCAAGGATAGGTAAATGTGGTTTTTTCTTGATCTTCAAGTGCTAATTGAATTTGGTTATAAACACTAAACCTATCTAGAAATGAAAAGTACTTTTTTCCAGCTAATGTATCTAACACCTGATCTATGAAAGGTAAGGGAAAATGATCTTTAAGAGTAGCTTTGTTTAATTCCCGGTAGTCAATACATACCCTCCATTTACCATTTTTCTTTGGTACAATTACCAAAGGAGAAACCCACTGACTGTCTGAAATGGGATAGATGAAGTTAACATTTAATAATTTCTGCAATTCTTCCTTAAAAATCTCCCTAAGATTTGGATTCATCCTTCTCTGAGGTTGTCTGATTGGTTTACAATTTTCCTCTATGTAGATGTGATGAGTGCAAGTCTTGGGGCTTATCCCTTTCATATCAGTGTACTCCCATGCATATGCAAAAGAATGTCTCTGTAATATCTTAACTAGCTCTTCTTGTTGAGATTTCTCTAGGTTCTTGTTTATGTTTAAAGTTTTTCCTGGAAATATCTCAATTGTAGAGCTACCAAATTTATCCATGGAATAAAGAGACATCTGTCTTGATGATAAAAACTCAATGTTGGATTCTTCTTGAAATTTTTCATGTTTGTATTACGAAAAGGATTCAAAGTTTTCTAAGGTATTCAGAATCTGGCTATCTTCATTAATTTCTGAAATTGTGAAGAGAGGTTGTATATCTTCTTCATCTTCAATCCACTGAGTATCATCTAATTCTGTAATTGTCTTTGCTAGAGGATACAAGGTAAATTTCTTGGTTTAACTACCATCAAAGATGTACATATCACGGATCTACAACTAATGAAAGCATCAGATGTAGCTAACCAAGGTCTTCCTAATATAATAGGATGCCCTCGTAGATTATTCTTAGGAGTTAGGATCATAAAATCCACAGGATACTCCCAAGAATCTAGGGACATTTAGGCTCTCTTTGTGTACCCCATGGGTTTGATCCTGAGATCTATCTTCCTAATTGCTGTCACCAATGTAGATTGTAAAACTCAGATTAGGAAGTTTCGAGTTTATCCATGATGTGTCTACTCATGATATTTGTGCTACTCCCCAAATCAATAGTGTGTTTGGATCTTGGTTCACATTGATGTGTATTTTAACAGCTGGTTTCTGGGTCAGATACTTTTGGAATAGCGATCTTACCCATCATGATATCTGCTATTTTTCCTGCCAATTGAATTTTCTTTATCTCTCTTATTCTTTTTCTTGTTTTCTTCACGCTCAACTCCTTTATTGTCTTTGCTAATATTGGAATTTCCTTGATGGCTTGCAATAATGGGATCTTAATACAAACATTTCCTAGATCATCTAGGAAATCATAATTAGGCACCATTATTTGTTTTTCTACACCTTTATCAATTTGTAGTCTTTCCGGAAAGGGAGGTATAGAAGTAGATGTGGATGGTTGCTCTAATACTGGAGTTGGATTTATTGGATCTTTTTGTTTCAGTTTTTCAATGTTTTGGTCTTGAAAAGATGTATCTTCCTCAAGACTTTTATTAACCCGTAGGGAGTCTTCCTCAGAATTATCTTGTTCTTGTATGATCACAGAAGGTTTCCTCTTCTCAAGTATCCTTCCAGACCTAAGTTGAACATCACTAAGATCTACAAGGAGTAATTAAATAAGTTGGAAACTGTTGGCCTTCTATCATGTATGTGTTCTGAGGATTTTTATTATTGGGGTTTGGTATGGGATTTGGGTAGAGCCTTCATTTTGTTTATGAAATGGTAATGGAAGTGTAGAATTTGATGTTTGGGTTTTGATGATTCTGTTGAGGATTTTTTGAGGAGAATGTGGATATAGTGGATAGGATGGTGGATATTGATAGTCTTTGGAAATTATCTTCCATAGGGATTTTGTGCTCCTTGTGCCCAAGTTTGAGATTGATTTTTGAATTGGGGCCAAGGTTGCTACCAAGAATTCCAATTTGGTGGGGGTTGATTATACAACTGATCATGGAATCCTTGTGTTTGAGGTCCTTGCCAAGGCCTTCTAGAGACAAAATTGAGAGATTATGTGGAATTTGTAGGGGTTTCTTCTTGAAATACAGCTTTAAGACCAGGAAGTGAAGGACAACTCTTGGTCTCATCTTTTTCTGAACAAATTACACAAGTCTCTACTACTTTTGCATCCAAAGGGAACTCTCTCAAGGCATGCTTCTTTCTACATTTGGGACAAAAGATTACTAAGGCATCAGATTCAATTTTTTGCTTGTTTTGTAGCTTGAGGGTGTCTATTTGCTCACTAAGACTCCCTAAAATGTCAAATTTGAATTCATCAAGCATATGTCCTATTCACTACTTCTTGTCTAGAAGCATTTCTCTTGCCTGTGAGAAAGGGTCTCTTGGTCCTTTTCTGAGTTTAGATTTCCCTCTTGAAAGGTTGATCTGTTATTTCAAACTTTAGGGTAATGTGGTAAGATATACCCATCATGTTAAGGATATCTAACCATTCATCCCTAATTGTCTTCAACAAAGGCATAGTATCTTGGTCTAATTTTTCCATTTTTTGCTCTCTTGATATTTATAGTTAAACCTCTAACAAATCTTTAAATTTTTCATCCTGCAACATTTTGAACACTTCCTCCTTATGGTTCACTGGCATACAGTAATCCAAATACCTCTCTAGAAATGCATGTTTCATGTCTTCCCATGTCCTAATAGAACTGTTGATCAAACTCATAAACTATTTTAATGCTGCTCCTTTCAATGTTGAAGGGAATAGTTTAAGTTTTTGAGCATCTTGTAAGTAGTCATAGGTTCTACATAGGACTTCAAATTCAAATAAGAAGGTTTCGGGATCTTCAGTTTTGAGTCCATAAAAGTTTGGAAGGACAGAGGGTGAAATTTTTTTCATAGTTGCATTAGTTTCTTCATCTACTATAGGAAACCCAAAAGAGCTTCCTATTTCCCTTCTACCTCTACCTCTGCCTCCTTCTCCTTCTCTACCTCCTTCTCCTTCTACACCTCTGCCTCCTTCTCCTCTACCTCTACCTCTACCCCCTCCAAATAGTGTATTTTCTCCATTAAATACTCCTCCTCCCTCTTCTTCTGCCATGGTTGATTCTTCTATGGAAGTGGAAAAGTTTATGTCTCTAGCAGGAGTCCTTGAATCTTCTTCTAAGACAGGTTCAGTGGATGAAGTGGAAGGTCTTTCTGATGGAATGTCTGATCTTAAGTCCTCTGGAATTCTATGATCAGTGGAGTATGGGATGTGAGTTTGAGTTGGAGGTGTGCTGCCTCTTGGTCTTGGTGGAACAAGTGGTGTTCTAGGAATCAAGCTTCTACTTCTTATAAATCTACCCCATGAGTCTCTTTCTCTACGCATGTCATTGTTTTTGGGAGGTAAGAAACAAGGCTACCTAGTTACACTTCCCCGGCAACAACACCAAAATGTCTGCTCAACTTAGTGTTTCTAAATTGATGTCATAAATTGTCAACCAGAGCTAGTAAACTGTTGAAGTGAAGTGCACTATATGTGCCTCGGTATCTGTTTCTTAATTCGTTGTGTTTAGTGTTTTTCCAATTTTCTTGGTTTTGTGTTTTTATTCTAAGAGGAAAAGAACTAAGTTTTGGTAAAGAGAAGTTTTTGGTCACACTAAAACAGAGAAAAACCTATTCTAAACTATGTATGGCACTCAGAAAATGCAAAACTTGACAAGAAAAATAACTCATAGCATGAACTCAACACTGTTTCTGCCTTCTCACAGACAGTCCAAATTTTCATTCATTGAGAAATATCTTGGAATAACAGAAAATGATAGTTTAATGCAATGAAGGTTCTTCTAAATAAACAACATAAATCTACAATATCCAGAAAATCTCAATCCCACTGTTTAGAAATTTGTTGGAACATTTGGAAAAGATAATTACACAGCACTTAGTAGAACTCTACTCTAGAATCAACCTGCTGTGAGAAT
>JAXQQM020081690.1:0-181986 GCA_034641835.2 Pinus albicaulis
GATGCAGAGCAGCAGCGGTCATGGTCTTCAGTCATAGCTAGAGGCAGTGAGCAGTCCGAGCCATGGGGCTTGTACGATTATTGGCCACAGTGGCGATGGGATCCGAGAGGACTATTGATTGGCTGGTACCATGAGAGGCCAGTTTGGGATCCTGGCATTGAGATATCCCTTCATGTCAGGGTGATGCAGGAGACAGAGAGGTTTCAGTGGGACCCAGGCACATTTTGCAGCATCAGTGGGGAGCCCTCGGCTAGAGAGTAGGTTGTTCAAGCATTGCTTGAGAATGCGACTACGGATGAGGACACCACTGGGAGACCGAGCAGATTCTTACGCATCCATCACTTCAGTTGCCTGAGGACAAGCAACGTTTTGCCGGGGGAGACTGTAATATTCCCAATTAGCTTTGCTAATTGGAATATTTCATTTTTGCTTTATTTTGCCGCTTTAGCTAGAAATAATAAATAAAGTGAGAAATAAGAGGGGTCACCTCACTTTAGTCATCTCACTTTATAAATAAAGTGTTCTTTTCCTAGTTGATTGACGTTATAACTTAGAGAGGGGGCCTTGGGGGTCCACATGAGTATGATGGGGAGGCATCAGGCTGACCCAAGGTTAACTGCGCAGGTCAAAGGAGAGTAAGGACGCAGTTAAGTTTTGGAGGGAGTTTAGCATTATAAAAGGAGGGGTTCCCACTTCATTTGGTATGCTTGATTTGATATTGATATTGAGAGCTAGACTTCTGTCTGCTTCAGCACGCCGGTTGTTTAGTCGGTCTGCAGCACTGTTTAGTGCAACCGAGTGTCTCCGGTCGGAGATCTCACCCTTAGCTTCGGGGGACTTCGAGTGCCTGCCCTGGTAAGGTTATTTCTGGTTTCACCCTTAGCTTCGGGGGACTTCGAGTGCCCGCCCTAGTAAGGTTAATTTCTGAGTTCTATCTTTCAGTTTCAGTAGCAGTTTCAGGTGGAGAGTCGGAGAGGAAGAAGCCCCCTAGTGGCTGCGTTGTGACCAGCAAAACGCTCGTTTCAGGAGGAGGAAAGGACGCAGTTCCTATCCGGGAGGAAGGACGTCACCTGCAGGGAAGGAAGGACGCACAGACGTGGGCCTTGAGTGAGGGACGCCGTTCCGTGCCAGGAAGAGGAGGATCAAGATCCGAAGGCATATTGATAGATCCATTTTTCTGGAGATTGCAGATCCGAGCAGACATTTGCGTATCCGGCCCCGTAGGCTGCGCATCCTGAGAGACACTGATCCACTTGGGAGATTGCGTATCCGGGGGAGATATTGGCAGACCCGCCAGATCCGCAGATAACATCGATCCACCCCTTTGAGGTTGCATCCGGGAGATAGCCGGCGGGGACGCAAGACAGATCCGAAGAGAAGGTGCGTAGATCCGATGGCCAGAGGACACGTATCCGGAGGGACAGGGACGCGTATCCGGACGCAGGCTTTTGCTAGAAAGCAGATCTGAGCATATAGGACGCTGATCCATCTGGGAGGACGCTGATCTGATGAGCGGGGTCATGTGAGCAGGGCTTGACAGCGTTTTTGGCCTTGAGGAGCTGAGCTTTTCATCTGGATTTGGTGACCAGCACTACATCTGTTTCAGCGCTGTCACTAGCAAAGACAGCGTTTTCATTGGTGAGGGTTTGGAGTATTGATATCAGCTATCTTTTGGTCTTCAGCTCATAGTTCCAGTGCAGTCCAGCTTCAGTCTTCAGAGCAGTCTTCAGCCAGCTAGGACGCTGTCCTTGTTGCAGTCATTATTTGTCTGAGAGGGCCTCCACTTGCCTAGGGCAAGGATAGGTGCACTCATTCTGAGATAGGTGCACTCATTCTGATTATCTTGTACTCCTCTCTATGTACTTTCAGATTAATAAAATGGCTCAGTTTTCTGGCATTCTATGTGTAATTATTCCATGATCTGGTTCAGCATTGTATTTTCTATATCTGTCTGGCATATTTCGGTGTATTACTGGTTATTTCCCTTTGGGGATATTACATCTGACCTCAGGTGTGGCTTTCGAGAAGCCAGGACTGCAAATAGATTTATCTTTGAATGACAGTGGAATCACCAAGGTGAGGGATCTACAACTCCCAACCCTTCCTGCTCACCTATTCTGAAGGGTGGATGAATATTTGTCGAGGCCCAGGAATTTAGCTCTTCAAATTCTTTCCCCGACAACGGCGCCAGAAAGATGTTGTAGCTCCTAGAGACAGCCTTGAGTTGTATAAAGACCAGTGCCTAGGACATCTTAAATGCAAGGAGCATATGACTCAACTGACTGCAGTTGGAAATGTTTGGCTCTCGTGAAACTATCACTCAGATGAATGGTTTTAATAAGGGTGGAACCAAAACCCCAATGTTAAACACAACAACTAGGAAAACTGCAGAAACTGAGTACAAACTGCAATAAGTAAATGCATCAGACAGCTTTAAAACAGAATGTTGTAAAAGGGGGCCGACTTCTAAAATGAATACACAGTTATCAAGTTATATGTGAGCGATGACTATGGCAGAAGATAGAGTAAGATATCAACTATAACCGGGCTTATTCAAGGATAAGAATCCATTTATACTGGGCTTATTCAGAGATAAGAATCCATATATCTAGGCTCGTTCAAAGACAAGAATCCATTGTAGTTGGTATCGGAAGAAAGGCGGAAGAGATAGAAAATGAAGCAAAGTATCATGCCTGAGCCATATTTAAAGCGCTATGTATGAGTAAATATGAGTATATGTAATGATAAATTCACATTTAAACATGGGAGCACTCGCATTCCAAAGCATTAGATACAAGAAATGTAGAGAGATACGAAATGAACATTTGTGTTAAAAAAAACATAGAGAAGAGTTACAAACTGTGAATCATCCAGAGTGGAATCCCCAATTCCAGCAAAACTTCTTATTACTGAATCCCTACGGGATCTTCAAACATTCACTATCAAAACTCATACAAAATACTTGAGCTAGTGAGTCCTTTGGAAAATCTGGAACCTTTTGTCAGTGTTTTCTTCCTATTTTTATAACCTCTGATTCCTATGCGTGAGAAGATATTTTGGGAAAATATCTTCCCCGCATGCTTGTATGTTGTTTCAGGTCTAAATCAAAAACAGAAATGATGATGAGGTAGAATTTCCTCTCATCATCTTACAACGCAGGCCTAAAGCCGTTTCTAACTGAAATGTAAACAATTTACTAAACTGAAAGTGAAAACTACAGGAGTGAAATAAGGATTTCACCCGAAAGGACAAAGTGAAAAGAACATAAGGTAAAAAGGCCACACAGGCTCAGTCGTGAATTATCATTGATGTTTGATGAGGCGGAGCCACTGCTGCTGCTGGCGAAAGAGATATTGTTAGTCGTGGGAAGGACTGGCCTTCTGCGCTGGAGGGTGCGGCACTGCTGGTAGTGGACGAGTTGGCCTTCTGTGCTGGAGGGTCCTACAGAATGGCCAACGGTCATGATCCATTGATTTGGACGTGAAATTGACCTTCTGCATCTTTTTTCTCTGCTTCCTGAGCGTGGAGGATCGTCATCCTCGGCCTCAAGCCACTGTAATTGGCTATGAGATGGCACGCATACTTAAAATGCCATGAAAACCTGCACATACAGCTAACCAGTTAAATAAATCCTGCGTTTATGGTTTGACTACTTCAGATGGCTCAGCGAGGGGTTATGGAGAGATGCGGAGGAAGTGCGAATGCAGCGATGGAAGGTAAAACCATGGCGGAGGCGAAAACCAGGGTTTAAATTAAAATATGGCATAGAAATATGATGGGCGGTTTCGCGGGAAACCATGAGTGGTTTTCGCGCAGGGTCAAGGTGGTTAGCGGTAATGGGCCAAATGAACGCGATACGGCTTGGTGGCTGACGCGTGTCCACGGGAAAACTGCCTATTTCGCGTTCAAAAGGTACTATGGAGGGGTGTGGGAGAAATGAACGCGAAAATGAATGCGGACCGTTCGATTTGGGGAAAACAACGGTGGAGATTGAACAGAAGCATGATGAAAAGCCCAGCGCAGTCGGGTTGGACCAGCGGGATTATATGGGAGGAGAGCCGATGGTCGTCGGATCAAGATGATCAACGGTGGAGGACGCATCGCGGAATCGCACAAAGTCATGAATGGTGCGAGGGGGGGGTGAACCGCGATGCGGCGATGAAGCGATGACCGTCCGATCAGGAGGATCGATGACTTGGATAGTTTCGGAGAACAACAGGTAGAAGGGGCTGGGATGGGAGGAAAGCGATAATGCGATGGCGCGAGAGTCATTGGATCGGGGACGAGATCAACAGCGGAGATAAACTGGAGAAAAGTGAGGGGGGTGAAAGGCAAAGGTGCGTTGGCCGTTGGGTTAGGATGATCAACGGTCCAGAATGCATCGCGAACTTGTACGAAGGAATGAATGAGGCGGAGGACAGCGATACAGCGCTAACCATTGGATCAAGAGGATCAAAGGTCCAGATCATATCGCAGGGGACCACAAATGGATGAATGAGGCAAGGGACAGCGATACAGCGAGACAGCATTGACCGTTGGATCGATTGCGATCAACAGCTCAGATTATATCGGCGGGGACAGAACATCGGCGGTGAAAAATAGAGTGAAAATGGAGTGCAGCGATGTGCGATGTGCGATGGAGCGATGACCATTGGATCTACGGAGATCAACGGTCGGGAATACATCGGGGTTTCACACATCGGCCGAAAAATATGAAAGGCGAATCGAAACGGGGAAGAGCGATGTGCGATGTGCGATGCATAGGTGAAGCACGACGAGCGATGACCGTTGGATCTGCGGGAGGAGATCAATGGTCAGGATCTCGTCAGCAAAGATGAACCTCAGCGGTGAAACAAAAGAGAAAATGAGTGGATTTGGGAACCAGCAAAGTCCGATGGTTGAAGGAGGCTTAAGGACTTTTATCCGTCAGACATAGAGCGGGGTCACATGAGAAATGGGGGCTAAGGGGTTAAGCCGAAAGGCACTTAGAGGCCCGATATGTTAAAATGAGTGCTTTCAAAGCAAAAAGGTGGATTTTTAGCCTTTTCAAGGGTTCCAATAAGTGAAAATGGGGCTTAAACAGTCCATGCGGTCCTTGTTGTATTTTCTTTGCAGTATAAGGCTACTTATCATTAGACATCCCAGCTCGGTGAGGGATGTCATAACAACAATTTCGATGAAGAAATTCTGCGACTGCTGTTACAGCTCCCCTAGCCCCTTTCGCAGCGGATCGACTTGGAAATGCACCTCCGAGTTTTACCTGACAGACCTCCACCAGACAACAGACTTCCGGCAATCAATCGGGCCCCAGCCGTCAAATAATCTTTCATGGGCATTTGCAAAAATAGACGGCAAATGAATCTATGCTTTCTAAAAACAATTCGCGGCCCACCCCAATCCTTCACACTTTTTTAAAATAATTCCGTTCTCATCGGTCGTTCCTATGAGTAATGTGTTGGACGCAGCCCTCTTTCCAAATGGTTATATGATCCTCACAGTATTTTATATAATTTGAAGTAATTAATCTACCCTTGGGAAATAAAATTTTGGCCCTTCACAAGATGCGAATCTCAAATGAAATATAATTCAACAATTTCGAAGGAAATTTGTTGAATACTTTAAGTGACAATTTCACATGACTTCACCGAACCAATTCCAGGGATTCGATCATGAATCTTCGACAATCTGGAATTAAAATCCTCCAACAATGATCACCAAAATAACTGCAACTGAAGACTGGAAACCTGCAGGCTGATCCAAGATTGAAGCTCTAATACCACTGGAATATCCCCAAATGGGATATTTTACTAAATTTGCAGAAATCACGTTAATCCAACATATTACCATAAAATTTCTGAATTAATAAACAGAAGATTTCCATGTAAAATAAAACACATAAGCACTGCAATCTATCAACACATCAAATAGGAAGAATCTCAGCATTTTTATTATAGATAATAACTGGGGTTACATATAAATCTGACCCAAAATAGCTGAGATGGAAAACTGGCCACCAAGATGAACTGCTACACTGCGCTGACCTCCAAAACTGAACTGCTGCACTCTCCCTCCGACAACAGCTATCACCGAACCCACTAAAGATAATGAAGCACAAGTTGAAGATCTGAATGATCCTCACACCAATCCCTGAAGCTCTGCGAAACTTCTAAATGAAGTCTCCTCAAAGAGAGTTGGGTTTCTGTCCAACACTCACAACTCACCCGAGGGTTTCCGTCTTGGGGCTATGGCTGAAGTAGAGAACCACGTTCTCAAACCTCTCATAAACAAGAAAGTGATATGATCCAAAGATATCCCTCAATGGCCTCCTCCCTTTCTTTTATAAATCTCTTGGAGCCTTCTAGAGCATTATTTTATTATTATTTTATTCATGGTGCACTTTTCCCTCTTCTTAAAATAATCCTTTTTAATGCAGAAAAGAGTAAATCGGCTACCATGTCTCCTCTGGTCACTGAAACTCATGCCCAACCGTCCCATCATGTAGGTATCCTCGTCCTGATTGCAATGAGCTATTACACTAAGGTGTTCCATCATGTATTCCTCCTGGAATGCCACCTTGAGCGTAATCCGCTGAGTTAAGCCCACAAATAACTCAAATTTCCGAAAGTTGTCGGAATGCACTGGAACGAAAACCAAACTGCTCGAATGATGGAATATATCAAGCGAATGCCACCGGACACCATGGAAACTCCTCAAAACTCCTCCAAAAAGCCTTTGAGCCCGCTGATAGCACCAATTTGTACCTGTGACCTGTCTACTCCTAACTCTGGAAGTCCAACCTAACCCTGTCGTAGGTGACACCAAAAAAGGTAATATTACAGATGCGATGTTGCGCTGCGTCAACACATGGCTTCCTTAACTTCGCATCGCAAATCTTTTAATTTACCCTGCGATGGCACTTAGCCTTAATTGTTATAACTTGCGATTTGTGATCACCGCTCCAATCTCCACCATTTAGTCTCAGACGGACCCGACGGTTCATGCTACACGAAACGTTAAGCGCTAAACTTTAATTTCTGCGCAATGCAATGTTACCCGTGTCGACACATGGATTCCTGCACTTCGCATCACAAACTTTTTAATTTACCCTGCGATGGCCCTTAGCGTTAATTGTTATAACTTGTGATTTGCGATTTCTGCTCCAATCTCCATAGTTCGATCTCAGACGGATCCGACAGTTTGCGCTACACCTCCGCCACGGCACTTCGCATCGCAAACAAAATCTTTTAACTTGCAAAGTCAGACTTAACCGTTATTTTCTGCGAATTACGATGTCGCTCCAACTACTGTATGATCTACCGCCGTTGATCGGTTGGATTCAACGGTTCTTGTCACACCTATAAGTCCAACTGATATTTGGTCTGTGGTTAATACAATATGATTCAACAAAGAATAATGCAAGGGTTATAGACTTGCCATACCTGCAAATCCGATTATTTTTTCTCGTTGTGCATCTTAACTACAAGTATTCGACTTCAATAAAGATTCAAATAATTAATTTAAAACAAGGAGCCCGATTAAGCACCAAAACACTTAGACATTATTTAGAAAAGAAATGATGTTTAAAAGACAGAGATTCTGATCAAACACAAAATAGTTGGAAATAATTTGGAAAATAGAAAACACAGAGCCAACCCCTCAAATGGTTAGTTTCTTCATTTACTTCTGCTCCTCTATTCTCTCCTTTCTCTCTACGGATGGAAAAACCCCACAATGGTGGATTTGGTTTCATTTTATCCTTCTCCAAAATCCCCATTCGGTTGGGAAACTGTCCTTCAGTTTCCAAAACAATTTATTCAACTTATTCAACTAAATTCTCAACTAATCCTAAATTAACCATTCTTTTATTATGCAAATTACATTGGCCGAGTTAGCCCAAATTAAACTTAAACAAAATACTTTAAAAACAAAGAAAGACAAAGTAATTAAATGTTGGCTCTACCTTAATGCTCCTGCATCATTGGCCTATTGCCCTTCATCACTGTGTTGCTGCTACTCTCTCGTACTGCTACCCATGACGCTGCCACTGCCACTGCCACATCTGTACTGCAGCTCCCTCTCATTTTGTTGCATCGTGCTGCCAACTGCTGCACTGCAACTCAATTGCTGAGAGTAAGCAACTGAAGCTCTCCTGCCCAATCTTTGATAGACAAGTCGGTTGGGCTGCATCTAATCACTAAAGCTCCATAGCCTGTTGCTCTGTGATATCATCTAGAGGTTGTTGCATTGTTGCATCTTTGCACTGCGTAAGCAGACCTCTGCGCTGAAGTCCCCTACATTGTTGTTGCGATGCGCTATCCTCCTAAAGCCCCTGTGTTGCTGCTGCTGCATCTGCATTGTGCTGCTCCCTCTCAGCGTCCAGCTTTGCCTCTGCTCCATCTGTGATTCTCTAAACCCACTGCTCCACTCGCCCCGCTACCGTCTTAAGGCTCTTGTAGCTCGTATGTGATCCAAGAGTTGGGCTACTCAAGGATCCTGCTTGCACTCTGTAGTTGCTCTACAGATCCATGTCACCCCACTTTCGTGGTTCATGAGTGCTCATGGCTACGTCATCTATGAAGCCATCGTCTGCCATAGCAGCTTTAGAGCTAGAAGCTTCCTTGTCCTTTTTCTTCTTAGGACAATTGCTGGCGAAATGTCTTACTGGGAACACTTTATCTTTGACAAATCACGCTTCTTTCTCCCTTCCTGCCTCTTTGATGCCAAGGCTGCATCTTCCTCTTCTTCCTTCTTTACTTTACTCGACCCGGTGTTGTAATGTCTCTTGGTGATCCAACGGACTTCTTCTTGTCGGAGGATCGCCCACATATTGTCCAAGTTGGGAAGGTCTGCTCTTCCCAAGAGACATTGGACAAAAGTTTCCCAGTCCTCTGCGACTGCATTGAGAGCAGTCCTCACCATGGCATCGTCCTCCACCTTCACCCCCATGCCTTTCAACTGATCCTTGATCGATTGCAGTCTGGAAAGAAAAGGGTCAATCTCCTCTCCCTTGGCCATCATGAATAACCTCAACTCATTCTCCAAAAGCATATTCCTCTGGACGAATCTTCCTTCATATAGTGTGGTTAGAGTTACCCACATCTCATGAGCCATTTTCTTCTCGGCTACATTTGGAACCACATGATCTTTGACCCCATCCATTATGAAGCGCTTAGCATGTGCCGCTGCTTCATCATGCTTCGCTAGGAGAAGAGCATCGGTTGGCGTGGCTAGGACTTTCTCTGCATGCTCCCTCAAGTCGTATGCCTCCATGACTACCAAGATTCTGGCCTTCTAGATTGCAAAGTTGGATAGGTCGTCCAACCTATCCTGATTACGTAGTCCATGGGGTGCCATATGCTCAGAAAATGTGTCCGACCTAATCCTCCTCTCTATGCTAGAGACTCAGATCTAGGGTCCTTGGCGAGACAGGAACCCTCTGCTCCCTCTGTCAACTGAATCCCTCTCTTGGAAGTCTTTCAAACAACAACGAATCAGCTCTCTTCAATCCTCTAATCGATTTGCAGATTTCTTTAGCTGGAAATGTTTTGAGAAGTTGTTCTCCTCCCGCTCTTCGTCGACTTAGCTTAGGCTAAATTCTGCACCGACATAAATTTAACCCCACCAAAAACTGTTGAAGCTCTGCGACTCAAATTCTAGCACTCCGAACAACACTCAGCTTTTGGACTGCGTCACCCTAGTTGGCCTCTACGTGAGCAGAAACTCTCAGCAAAGTTTTTGCGCTATCTCTTCGCAGTAAGTGTGTGGGCCTGCGTGGAGACTGCGTCACCTTGGCCTTTGCTTGGCTCTGCTTCCTTATGTCGCTGCGTTGCCTTTTCTAGTCCAGAATTTTTGTTGTTGCTGCTGCTTTCTCTATTGCTTTTTGCAGCACGGATTCTTCAGTCTTCTTGCTGGAGATCCAGGCTAGATCTGCAATTGCTCTGATAGCATGTGAAAATTTCCTAACCTAAGAAATCTTACTGTTAATTCTCGATTTACTTCTCCTACTTGATTAAACTCATAAGTTATTATTCTGAATATTCAGAAACAACATCGAAGTAAATACATATAAAAGTCTACACATACAGATCTAAATTGAATACATGCACAATGACAAAGTGACACACAAGGATTTTCTAAAAAATTGCCTCGAAAAAACCTAATGCGGGAAAACCGGTCTTCTGGTTGCTGGAGGGTTTTATTATTAAGTAGAGTCTGAGTACAACAAATCTAGGCACCAAACTAGTTAACCTGAGAGAGAAAAAAATAAGCTACAGCAATACCTCTGTTATGGAGACAGAAAAAGCTGACTGATTCACACCGTCAAACGGGATTTTCAGTACTCGGCCCTTTTCAGTCTTCAGAAACCCCAACGCTGCTCTGAAGCCCTCTTCGTCAGCTTTGCTAGCATGCGTCAACCCCTGGACTGCTCAAGAAGGGCCTGCGTCACCCTAGACTAGGTTACGTTGCCCCTTCGTTGCCCTAGCTGGGCCTGTGTCAACCCTGCTGGCCTCCTGTTAGCCCCTGAAGCCTTTGCACTGCCTCTGCTAGGCTGTGATTGCGCTACGTAGTTGCTGCCCTCTCTGCACTACTTCTCTGCCTCTTGTTAAACTCTTGGCCTAGGATCAAACCATCCCTTGCCAATACTACCCCTCATTGCAACTAAAACACTTCTAGAAATTCTTAGCAAACCAGGCCCTAGAATTCCAGCTTAGTCTTAGTGCTCTACCACCGTGTGCGTTCTCCAACTAACCCCAAGCCTTTCCTTTATACTTTTCTCGTTGGGAACCAATGGCCATGATCTAATCTTGACTCAACGGCTAAGATTAAAAGAAAGTTTGATCCGTGTGACTTAAGTCATTTTCATCACATGTTCAATTTAATTAACATTAATCTTTTAATTTTCCTAAGTTAGACTTAGGATCCTTAATTAGAAAGATTAATTAATTAAATATCTCTTAAAGACGATGGAATTTTTTAAATCACTTTCTGGGTCTTTGAAATCTCATGTACTTTAGTCCCTCCACAAAGTTTGGGAGCTAGATCACATCCGATGCTACCCCAACACTCCAAAATCTCAACAATGTGTACTTCATTGAAAGGAAAGTATACGTCAAACATCTAAGCTAGAAGAAAACGGCTCAAATTGGAACTCGAAGCAACAGACTATACAAGTTGCAGCTTGAGTCTCCAATGGCACTGATAAGCAGCGATCTCAATGGAGAAAAGGACATGAATGAGCTATGGCAAAGGCGAATGGGGCATTTAAACCATGGAGCACTAAGAATACTCAGAGAAACTGTGACGAGAGTTCTAGTCTTGAGTACCAAGCACGATGAGGTATGAAGAGTGTGAAAATTCTACAACAGTATATTGGTTTATTTCTCCTACTTGATTTAATTAATACAAGTTATTTTCAAAAATTAGATTCAGAAAATACCAAAAATAAACAAAACTACAACCTACACATGCAGATCATTTACACAATAATACGCTCATGCAACAAAGTGACACATGGATTTTTGGACATAAGTCCCCTGAAAAACCCAAAGCAGGAAAATCATTGCAACAAATATGAGGGTTTATTATTAAGTAGTTCTGAGTACAGTAAAGTTGGGTTCCAGATCTAGAAAACCCCACAGAGAATAAAAGAAATCAAATTTGTAGTTAACTTAATGTTCTAGTGCCAAATTTCTAACTAATCCACACCCTTAAACGAGATTTACAGAACTCAGCCCGGATCTCTCCCTAGAAACCCTCAGCGTTGCCCCTGAAGCCCCCTGCGTCAGCCCTGCTAGCTTCAGAATGCCACTGCGCTACCCAGAGAGGGACTACGTAACCCCTGGAAGGGTGATGCAAGCCTTACGCTGGCCTAGAAGCCCTCCTGTGTAAATCTAAAACCCTATGGAGCCTCTGCATTGTCCTGCGTAGCTGCTGCTCTGGTTCTCTGCGTTGTCCTTGTTGCTGCTCCTCTGCCTCTTACTGACTCTTGGCCCTGGAATCAAATCATTCCCTTGGCCAATACTACCCCTCGCTGCAGAAAATTCCTCCTCAAATTCTTAGCAAACTCGCCCTAGAATTCCAGATCTATTCCTCAGCTCTGCAACTATGTGTCACTTCCAACTGACCCTCAAGCCTTTCTCTTATACTTTTCATTGAACCCTTTAACGGCCGAGATTAAATCATTCATCAACAGCTGAGATTAAAAGACTGCTTGATCCATGTGACTTAAGACAATTTCAGCACATGTGTTAATTAATTCACTTTAGTTAGTTTATCTTCCTAAGTTTAGGCTTAGGAAGTCCATTAAAATAATTAATTATTTGAATAACTTGAACACCAACTGAAATTTCTCAAATCCCTTTCTGGGTTTTGGAGATCAAGTGTGTTCTAGCCCCTCCACAAAATTTTAGGGCTAGAGCACACCCGATGCTACACCAACTATACAAAATCTCAACACTCCCTCTAAGCACGGAGTGTGCTCTAGGAAAGTGTGCTCTAGCAACGCATCCACACCATGCACTACAAGATCTTGAAGCTGGATTCTGTGTTGTTGATGCTTGGCCTGTTGCCCTCCATCCACTGCACTGCTGCTCTCTGTACTGCTGCCCATGCCACTGTCACTGACACTGCCACATCTGTACTACAGCTCCCTCTCAAATTGCTGCACCATGCTGCCCATAGCACTGCCACTGCTAACTGCTGCACTGCAACTCAGTTGTTGAGAAGTAAGCAACTGAAAGACTCTGCCCAACTGTTGGAAAGATAACTCAAGTTGCCCTCCACCACCGAAGCTCCTTGGATGTTGATTAACATAGTCATGCCGCAACACTGCACTGCATGAGTACAGCTTCTCTGTGTTGTTGAAGTCCCATCAGCCCCTCTGCACTGCTGCCTCCACGCTGTTGTTGCCTCTGCATTACGCTGCTCCCTCTTCAGCTCTTCAGCTCCCTCTTTCGCTTCAATGTGGCCTTCTACAACCATCTCCCGACTCATTCCACTACCGTCTTAAGGCTCCCGTAGCTCATATGTGATCCAAGAGTAGGGCTGACTCAAGGATCCCGCCATTGTTTGTAGATGCTCTTCAGATCCATGTCACCCCACCTCTTCTCTCGAGGCAGATGAGCACTCATGGCTGCATAATCATCAGAGCCATCATCCTTTGTTGTCGCAGCCTTGGAATCAGAAGAGCCTTTATCCTTCTTCTTAGGACAATTGTTGGCGAAATGTTCAAGATCGCCACAGTTAAAGCATCTGACCTTGGGAAGGTCCTTCTTCTTCTTCCCTTGATGCAAGGGCTGCATCCTCCTCCTCTTCCTTGACTTTGGCCTTTCCACTTCCTCCACTGACATTTTGACGCTTGGTGACCCTCTTGATCTCCTCTTGGCGGAGGATAGCCCACATGTCAGCCCAACATGGTAACGCTGCCCTTCCCAGAATGCTCTGGACAAATGTTTCCCAATCTTCCAAGACTGCATTCAAGGCAGTCTAACTAAGAGCCCCTCATCCGGAGTAGCACCGATGCCAACTTGCTGATCTCGGATGGCTTGAAGCCTGAAGAGGAATGGATCTATCTCTTCACCCTTCATCGTTTGGAACAACCGCATCTGGTTCTCAAGAAGCATTCTTCTTTGCACGAAGCCTCCTTGGTACATCGTATCCAAGGCTACCCACATGTCATTTGTTGTAGTCCTCCTAGAAATATGAGGTATAATGTCATCCTTGACTCCGTCTATGATCAAACGTTTCGTCCACGCTTGATTTTCTTCATACTTCTTGAGAGGATCTGCATCGGTTGGTACAACAAGGACCTTTTCTGCATGCTCTTTGAGACCATACTCATCTAGAACTGAGAGGATTCTGGCCCTCCAGACAACATAGTTGGACATGTCATCCAATCTATCTTGATCCCTCAGTCCATATCGAGCCATCTTTGCTCAGATCTGACAGAAACAATACTTCTCCCTCTAGATCTGGGTTTCTTGGTGATTAGAAACCCTCTAGTAGTTGCTTCCGCTGAAGACTAATTTCCCTCTTGGAAATCTTCCACCAAAAACACAAACGGACAGTACTCTCTGATCCTCCTAATTGAATCTCAGAACTATTTGGTTCAGATATGTTGAGTAACTGTCTTCCTCCTGCCTTTGTTTCCTTAGCTAGGCACAATTCTGCACCTGCAAAATCTCTACCCCACCAGCGTTGCTAAATATTTGAAGCACTGCTTCTGGATCTTGGCAAAATTCTTCTGCAACTGCGTCTTCCTGACTGGCCCAGTGCAGCCTCAGCACTGCTCAGAAGTGGACTACGTAACCCCAGATTGGGTGATGCAGCCCTTACGCTGCACTGGGAAGGGTCTGCGTAAGCCTGAAGGCCTTCTGCAGCTTCAGCTTTGTCCTCTTCTGGATCTACATTCTCCTGCAGTCAAGATGCTCTTTCCGAATCTACTGCTTCTTCTGCCACCCTACAGAAAAATATTTCTTCAGCTGATTGCTGGAGATTCGGCTTGATCTACTATCGCTCTGACACCATATGAAAATTCTACTATAGTGTATTGGTTTATTTCTCCTACTTGATTTAATTAATACAAGTTATTTTCAGATATTAGATTCAGAAAATACCAAAAATAAACACAACTACAGCCTACACATGCAGATCATTTACTAAATAATACACTCATGCAACAAAGTGACACATGGATTTTTGGATATAAGTCCCCGGAAAAACCCAAAGTGGGAAAACCGATGCAGCAGATATGAGGGTTTATTATTAATTAGTTCTGAGTACAATAAATCTGGGTTCCAAATCTGGAAAACTCGACAGAGAATAAAAGAAATCAAATTTGCAGCTAACCTAAGGTTCTAGGGCCAAATCGCTGACTGATCCACACCCTCAAACGGGATTTACAGAACTCAGCATGGATCTGGCCCTAGAAACCCTCCGCGCTGCCCCTGAAGCCCCAGCATCAGCCCTACTAGCCTCAGAATGCCACTGCGTTGCCCAGAGAGGGACTGCGTAACCCCTGGAAGGGTGATGTAGGCCTTACGCTGGCCTAGAAGCCCTCTGCGTAAATCTGAAACCCTATTGAGCCTCTGCGTTGTCCTGCGTAGCACCTGCATAGCGGCTGCGCAGCACCTGCGTAGTTACTGCTCTGCTTCTCTGTGCTGTCCTTGTTGCTGCTCCTCTGCCTCTTACTGACTCTTGGCCCTGAAATCAGATCATTCCCTTGGCCAATACTACCCCTTGTTGCAGGAAATTCCTCCGAAAATTCTTAGCAAACCCGCTTTAGAATTCCAGATCTATTCCTCAGCTCTGTAACTGTGTGTCACTTCCAACTGACCCTCAAGCCTTTCTCTTATATTTTTCGTTGAACCCTTCAACGGCCGAGATTAAATCATTCATCAACGGCTGAGATTAAAATACTACTTGATCCATGTGACTTAAGACAATTTCAGCACATGTGTTAATTAATTCACTTTAATTATTTTATTTTCCTAAGTTTAGACTTAGGAAATCCATTAAAATAATTAATTATTTGAATAACTTGAACACCAACTGAAATTTCTCAAATCCTTTTTTGGGTTTTGGAGATCAAGTGTGTCTTAGCCCCTCCATAAAATTTGTGGGCTAGAGCACACCCGATGCTACACCAACTATACAAAATCTCAACACAAAGGATGCATACTAGGGAAGTATGCCAAAGCAACATATTCCAGAAGCAACAATAGGGCTTCAAGTGTATTAGAGTTGATACACTCGGATTTCTGCGAACCAATGTCTACCAAAGCTCTTAGCGGTGGCAAATATTTTGCCACCTTTATTGATGACCACTCCAGGAAAAATTGGATCTACTTTTTAAAGACCAAGGATGAGGTCTTTGATCGGTTCAGAGAATTCAAAGCTCTAGTTAAAAATCTGACAGGAAAGAAGATAAAAGCATTGCACTTAGATAATGGTGGAGAGTACACTGACAAGGACTTCACAGATTTCTACGCAAGAGAGGGCATCAAAAGAGAATGGACAACTCCATATAATCCGAAGCAGAATGGGGTTGCAAAGCGGAAGAACAAGACTATTGTTGGGGCAGCAAAAGCAATGTTATATGACCAGGACATGCCTAGATTCTTATGGGCAGAAGCATGCAACACAGTTGTATATATTCAGAATAGGACTCCTTATAGGGCCTTGGGCAAAAAATGCGTAAGAGTATCTTCACAGGGAAGAAGCCAGAAGTGAGTAATTTCAGGATATTTGGAAGTGTGGCATATTGTCACATTCCAGATGAAAAACGGAGCAAATTAGATCAAACTGCAGAGAAGGGGTATCTCGTAGGATACAGCGAGACCTCGAAGGCATACAGAATCTACATTCCAGGCAGCAAGAAGATTGTAGTTAGAAGGGATGAAATTTCATGGAAGATAGAGCTTTCAGGAAATCCCAAGAGATGCCTCCTGGAGAGAAGTCTGAGGATGTTCCTCTGATCCAGCAACAGTAGGGGGGAGAACCAACAGGTGGACAAACATCTGGATCGAGCACCGTAACTAGTACCAGTATTTCCTCAAATGAGGAAAATCCAGATAGTTCACAATAGAGGGGACAACAGTTAGAGGAACTAGTTGAGCCACCCACCACCAGTGGCAGAATAAGCCGAAATGTACGCCAGACACTAAGGGACGCAGAGAAATTTGTTGGGGCTCCTAGAACCGAGAAAGGCAGCATAGACAACCTTATAGATACCAAGCCTTGGTAGCACAGGTTGAATAACCCTCTAGCTTTCAGGAGTTCATACAACAGGAGGTCTGGGTGGATGCCATGGTAGAGGAGTATAGCTCTATCATGACTAACGATGTATGGGAAGTCGTGCCTAGACCAGAGAACAAATCAGTTGTAGGTTCAAGATGGATCTACAAGATCAAGTATGTTGCAGATGGCAGCATAGAAAAATACAAGGCTAGGATCATGGCCAAGGGGTATGCACAAAAGGAAGGAATCAATTATGAAGAGACCTTCGCCCCTGTTGCCAGATACACCTCCATCAGATCGGTTATGCCCTTAGCAGCGCAGATGTGATGGGAAATTCACCAAATGGATGTCAAGACAGCGTTCTTGAATGAGGTGATAGAAGAAGAGGTGTACATTGAACAACTTGAAGGTTTTGAGACCCATGAGAAGAAATCTCATGTATGTAGACTGAAGAAAGCCCTATATGGGCTCAAGCAGGCACCCAGAGCATGGTACAGTTGGATTGAAGGGTACTTGCAGCAGTTGTGATTTGTCAAGAGTGTCGCGGATCCCAATCTCTACTATTTTATGGTAGAGAATGAGCCAAATATCTTGGTACTGTATGTAGATGATATGTTCCTTACAGGATCATCTAAGCTCATCAAGGACTACAAGAAGAATCTGGAAGTTGGATTTGACATGAAGGATTTGGGGTTGATGAATTAGTTTCTAGGGTTGAAAGTAAGGCAGAAAAATGGAGAAATCTTCCTAGGACAAGGAAGATATGCCTCAGAAATTCTGAAGAGATTCAAGATGCAAGATTGTCAGCCCATGGAAACTCCCATGATAACCAACTGGAAGAAGATACATGCATCAAAAGATAAGGAAGTGGACCCCACCTTGTACAAGAAGCTCATTGGGTCACTTATGTATTTGGTCAACACCAGGCCAGACATCTGCTTTGCTGTCAACACCCTCAGTCAATTCATGGTAGAACTGAAGAGGGTACACTGGGCAGCAGCAAGGCACATTTTCAGATATGTGCAGGGTACAGTCGGATACAGTTTGAAATACACTCGTGGAGATGATTTCAGATTGAGCGGGTTCACAGACGCAAATTGCGCAAGCAGTTCAGTAGATCGGAAGAGTACCTCAGGGTACTGCTTTAGCATTGGATCAGGGATGACCTCATGGTGTAGTAGGAAGCAGAAATCCGTAGCACTGAGCTCAGCAGAGGCAGAATATATGGTAGCAAGCATAGCTACGTGCAAAGCCATATGGCTTAGAAAACCGCTAGTGAATTTGTTCAGAAGAAAGATGGAAGTGACCAGTATCTACTGTGATAACCAAAGTTGTATCAAACTCTCTGAGAATCCAGTATTTCATGATCGGTCAAAGCACATTGACATCAGGTGTCATTTTATTACAGACTGTGTTCAACGAGGGAAAATAAAGTTGCAGTACGTACCCACAAGGAGTCAGGTGGCAGACATACTCACCAAAGCTCTCAGGAGAGCCAACTTTGTTCACTTCAGGGAACAGATGGATATGGTAGAGTATCTGTTTCAGTAGCAGAAACATGTGCCACAGATGCAACAATAAGAGGGAGTTGCAGTACAGATGCAGTGTTGATCGTGGTAGGGTCAGCCACAGTGTAGTTGTAGCAGCAGCGCAGTAGTTGGTGGACAACATGTCACACATCAGCAGCACAGAGGGAGATGCTTCAAAGTCAAAGCAGTATGCAGCATGGTGTATTGCTAGAGTACATTCCTCGCTAAGGAGTGTTGATTTGTGATAGCATCGGATGTGCTCTAAGTCTCAAATTTTGTGGAGAGGATTAGACATATATTCCAGATAATCGAGAAATTGTTTTGGGAAATTCCACCCGAAGGCAATTTTATTTGATAATTAATGGGTTTTAATCTAAACTGTGGGTGTAACTTTTAGAAGAAAATGATCAAGTCAGAATGATCTCAGCCATTGATTAGCTTCAAATATGGGTTGTTGAATGTCAACGAGAAGATTATTTAAGAAAGCTTGAGGGTCATTTGGAAAATACACCGAGGCATATACTTAATTGCCCAAGAAGATCGATTTTCTCATTGGCAAAAGTTCAGTACGAGAAATCGATTCAGAGGGGGAGTTGCAAGGTGGAAAGAGAGAGAGGGGATCAGCAAGAGGTGAGAGTACAGAATCCTACCGGAAGAGGCAACGCAGCGGAGGGACAACCCAGAGGCAGTGATGCAATGGCAAAGACAGCACAGAGGCTGTGACATTGGGACTGCGCAGAAGCTGACACAAAGAGGCTCAGGGACTCTCCAGGATCAGAAAGTCAGTGAAAAGAACGTGAGGAAATTTCTCACAAATGTTCCTCTTCTATTTTGCTTGTTATTTTTTGTACAAGATATTTTGCTGAAGAATAATAAATAAACCCTCATCTGCTGCACTAATTTTCCCACATTGGGTTTTTCCGGGGACAATTGTCCAAAAATAACTTTGCCAACTTGTGCTTATATTTCTTTATATTTTGCTCAGTGTTTTGGTTGTGAAGAATGCAGTGGAATTTATTTTGGTGTTTACTGAAGTAATTTTTGCAAATAACTTATTGTTGAATAATAAGTAGGAGAAATAATATCAGACACTGTAGCAGGAATTTCGTTGTAGAAATTTTCACACTGATATCATCCTGCTGACCAACCTGCCATGCTAATGAAGTCCCCCACTCCATCAGTGACTCGCTAAAGCCCAATGGAAGATCTACATGATCTCCCCCTGTAGTATCCAGCTCATCCCTAAAGGTTATTGAGTTGCATAGAGCTGTGATTCTCGGGTCCCCCGCTAATCTCAGAGAGGTGCCACTATGCTGACGCTGCGCTACTCTGACTATGACATACTCCCCATCATGCGCAGATTGTATCCCCCTCTCCTGGGGCCTTGTGGCGAAAAATATGTGAAGGCCAAGCTCATCCTACATGGGCGTCTCCATGATGCCAATGTCTACCCCTCCACTGCCAATCTCGGCCCTGAGCAACAACAGGATAAGTCTACCTCACCATGCACTGGAGGTCTCAATGATCTCCCATGTGTCAAACCCAAGGTGGACTGGATCACCCTTTTCCATGACCCTACTCATCACAAAGTGGAGTGATCCACCCTCTAACCGGATCCTTGGATCCCCCAACCATACTGGGAGCTCGCAACTCTCACTCCTCATGGGGTGTCGTTGTGTAGTGCTGCTACCTGCTAGAACCCATCTAGCCCTCATCTATGACCTCTATATGTTTCCCCTAGGTAGACCCAAAGTATCAGGAGTCTGTCCCATGCATGCAAAACTTCCCTGCTTCTATCAGACCACGTAGTGAAAACCGTTATCCCCACTCCTGATGATACACCTAGACACTGCTCGGAGTCTGGGTACCCTCCTGTAGACAAAATCTACCATCCACCATCCCTCAAGAGTGAGCCCAGGGGTGGAACATATGCTACCTCGGCAATCAACCACGCCATCCCTAAGCCTGTATCCGTCAAGTCGTGCACCTACCAAGTGTCTCAACTAGAGAGTCTCCTCCCGGCTCATGACACGCAGTGTCTCATCCAACTGCCTAGGGTGAGCCTCCCATGCCCTGTTGCCTTAATGGAGAGTGTCAAGGGGCAACAATCAAACACTCTACGGCTGTAAGCAACACTGGAGGATAATGGGTTGGTATGTCCCAAAGGGTATGATCAAGAGTCTGTCGAAATGCTCAAGAGTAATCCTCCGGACAATACTCTCACCGCCTCAAATCTATTGATAACCCCCTAGTAGCCTTGTCTTTGCTAAATGTGATGTCCCTAGATGCTCAACAATGTCCTGACGATCCTAGGTGAGTTGCATCCCATGGGACACCTAATTCCCCTGTCCATAAGTCTCCTTGGAGGCAACACTCCAAGAGGCCATTGTGCCGCATCACGTGTCATTGCATACCACCAAGTATCATCGCACTCCTCGACATGCCACTGTATGCCGCAAGTTATCCCTGTACACCACCGAATACCCTCGGCTACAGCTATACCATCCTGTACCGTCATGTGTCCTGCCTGTGCCACTGCACCTGTCACTCTCTGCATGTACTCAATGCGATGTGAGTTACTCCTCCACAACGTAGTCCAACATACTACGACACACCCCCATGCATCTCCATGCCCATCTGCAAACCACTGCTCAACGCTAGATGCTCCTACATGTCCCTGGATTTGATGGCCGAAAGATGTGTCCAAACTCCATATGCGTCGACCCGCACCCAATCGGTACCATCACCTCCACCGTTGCATCACCATACTCTCCAATGAATGGATCTCCCCTCCAAATCCTCCCTGAGGGACCCAAGAAGTGCATCTTCCTAGGTGTTAGTAGTGAAGCCATCACTGCTCTGCTCCTCCGCGAACTCTGTGCCCCACACAAAGGTGAAGAATCCCTAGCCCCATACAAGGCACCGTCTGGTGGCCTGCCAATGTCACCCCCTCCGACAAACTCCTGCCAGAGTACGTTGATCATCCCGCGACCCTGTGTACAAACATCATACCAAGATAACTCAAGAAGTCTAACTGGTTGGCCACTGGTGCTGACCAAAACTCCCCTAGCGAATGTGCATGCTCAACTACTAGGTCAACTATACCATCCAGGTCGTAGTCAACTGACATACCTCGAAAGTGATAGGTAGTCTTTCCCAAATCCCAATGCCAGTCTGGCTTCCGGTATCCCCAGTGCCTGGAAGCTCCTATTGAGCTACAACCAGGTCCACCACCATCTCCATAGCCCACTCCATTGGGTAACAACTCAGAATCTCTCACCATCCAAACCCAAGGGGGGTCGAATGCACAAACTCTCGCGCATATAATAACCCCACCATGCGGATGTTGCACCATGTGCACTTCAGGTTGTCTCATCCCGCTATCCAGTTCAATGTGTGAGATCTGACTAGGTAGCTTTGTCTCTCTCTCTCCAATGGCCAAAGGTGACCCAACAGTGTTGTTAGCCTTGTTTATGTATGCCTGAAAAAGGCTGCTCTGACTCTCCAATGTGCCCTCTAATTGTACCATTAGGGAATCCAACCGTTCCCCAATGTGAGCCAGCTTGGACACTGACTCGGCACAAACCACTCTCATGCCCTCTAGCCCCTCGTTCTAATGCAAAATTTCCACTCGTACTGACGTGGCCTTCCTTTTTAATGCTAGAATGTCGGTGTTAGGTCCCTATATTACTAGTATAGTCCCGTATTGTTGTTAGTGTAACCCCCTTATTGTTATTATTGTACCCTTCTAACCCCCATATTGTTATTATTGTGCCCTTAAATTATTATTGTTAGGTCGACTAGGATTACATTGTGCCCCACTAGGATTACATTGTGGCCCCATGGACTCCTATATATAAAAAGAAGGTTTTGTAATTTGAATCATCCAAGAATTTTTCATTCATGTAATGTATTGGAGGTTGCCCCCTTGAAGTGGCTTATTTCTAAGGCGTTGATATCTCTTTTCTTCTATTTTTGGAGCTGGTTTCACAACATTTGGTATCAGAGCTTTGAGATTCTAGGGTTTCGTTGCTCCAAATAGGTCAGCGTGGCATTTTTGTTATAACTTTTTTTCTACGAAAGTTTAAAATCTGAAATTTTTAGAGTGCGAAGCCAAAATCCTAAGGAACATCATCAAAAAATTTCAGAGCTTGGCTCGCAATATTTTCGGAGATATGATCTGTGCAAGTTAGGTCATTTTGCAAGCTCCTGAATTTAACCTAAACAGGTCATCGTGGTATTTTCGTAATAACTATTTTTCTATGAAGGTTCAGAAACTGAAATTTTTAGAGTGTGAAGTCACAATTCTGAGGAACAGCATCAAAAAATTTCAGATATTGGTTCGCAATATTTTCGGAGATATGATCTGTGGAAGTTAGGGCTTTTTGAGGCTTCTGAATTTCATCTCAAAGAGGTGATTGTGGGAAAATCTTCATAGCTCTCTCTCTGAGCATCGGATTGGAACGCTGTAAAAAGTGACCGCAAGTGCACGGACTATAGGTTTTGGTCTATCAATTTCAGAGCCAAAGGAGAAAACAGTGACACGTGGCAAGTCGTACAAGTTTGCTCTACTGAACCAGTCCAAAATTGGGTCATTGTGGGAGATTGTACATAACTTTGCCTTGAAGAATCCAAATCAAATCAGACCTGTGGCATTTGAAAGAAGCTTCAGAGGGCTACTACAGGGCTAAATTTCAGATATTGAGGATCCGCAATTATAGAGATAATTCAATTTCAATATCGAGCTCCTCTAAAGCAAGTAAAAGGTGTGTATTTTTTTTCCGAATTGCATAAGTCTTGTTTGAAGAATCAAGTTGAATTGATTCCAAGGGCATATTGTAGAATAGATATCAGTATTGGATTCTAAAATGGCCCCTAAAAAGAATTCAACACGCATTAAGCCTTTAGAAATCTCTACTATGACTCATGAAGACGAAGAATGGCAACATGACATATCAAAATTACAAGAGCAAGTGCAACAAATTTCGCTCTCGCAAACAGCAACAAAAAATGACATGGAAGTTTTGATGAAAGCCGTGGAAACTAAGATGGATGGTTTGAAGAAAGGCGTGGAATCTAAGTGGATGGTTTGAAGAACGACATGGAACCTAAGATAGATGGCATGGAATCTAAAATGGAAAACATGAAGAATGATCTAAAAGCAGACATGGAAGGTTTGACAAAGTTGATACAAGAAATGTTTCCTAATGGTGAAAAGATAGTAGAGGAAACTCATGATGAGAACAAAATAAATGTTAATCGTGATTTCATAAAATCTAATGTTGGCGGAAATAACCACCATATTCCAAAAATGGATAAGAGGAAGTTTGATGGAAAGGATCTTATAACATGGATACTATAGATGGAGCAATATTTTGATCTCCATAATGTGCAAAACACACAAAAGGTACGCATTGCAACTTTACATTTAGAACAAAATACATTTTTATGGTATCGATGGCTTTGCTCCCATAAAAAAATTGTCACTTGGTCAACTTTTACGAAGGAAATGATAGCACATTATGAGGATACAAAGAGCAACACCTTCTTTAACCAATTGATAAATCTCAAACAAAAGGGTTTAATGGGGAAGCACATTGAGGACTTCCAAAAATTGAATATAAGGGTAACTGATATTCCAGAGGAACACATGATTGCTCTCTTCATAGGTACTTTAAAGGATAACATCCAACATGAAGTTCACGTTTTGGAACCTGATTCATTGGAGAAGGCATTCAGGTTGGCAAGAAAAATTGAATGTAAAATTATGGCGACAAGGAAGCCTACCACTCACTTCTATAAAGAGGAAAGTGTTGCTACTCCTAGATTTCCACAACCTACAAGGTTGACACCACAACAATTGGAAGAAAAAGAGCAAAAGGGCTTTTCTACAGTTGTGATAGCAAATACACTAAAGGTCATAAGTGTGCTGAGAAGAAATTATTTTACATAGATTGTGAAGAGGAAGAAGAAAATGAACAAGAAGAGGATATACACCAAGAACCAACCCAAGAAGAGGAAGAAATGAGTCTGACCATATCATGTAATGCATTGGCAGGAATTACCACTCCTCAAACTCTCAAGATAGAAGGACATATCAAGAAGAAAAAGGTAATAGTGTTGATTGATTCAGGTAGTACCCATAATTTTATTCATTGTAAGGTAGCCAAGGAATTGAATTGTTTACTATACCCAGCACCAGAATGTCAAGTGATGGTTGCAAATGGAGGAACTATAAATTGCTCTGGAAAATGCCATAATATCAAGCTAACCATGGGGGAATATATATTGAATAGTCCAATGCTTTCCATTCCTATGGGAGGTGCTAATGTTGTACTAGGAGTACAATGGTTACAATCTTTGGGGACGGTAGCTTTTAATTTTCAAGAACTTTTCTTGAAATTTTTTTCAGAAGGAAAGGAAGTCAAATTACGGCGTATTGCAGGGAAGCCGGGAAAGATAATAAGCTCTAATGTCATGACAAAGCTTCTAAAGAAAGAACAACGAGGCATAATTGCACAATTATGCTCACTAGAAGCTCCAACATAAAATCATCTATTTCTGTAGATCTCCAAAAAGTCTTGGACAATCATTACAAGGTTTTTAAACTCCAAAAGGACTCCCACCTATTCGTGATCATGATCATGCTATTCATTTGATTCCAGGAAGTGTTCCTCCAAACATCAGGCCTTATAGATATCCTTATGTCCAAAAGAGCGAAATTGAATGTATGATTGCAAAAATGTTAGAGGCGGGTCTAATTCAACCTAGTCAAAGTTCTTTCTCTGCTCTTGTAGTATTGGTACACAAGAAGGATGGATCATGGCGCATGTGTCCGGATTATAGGGAGCTCAATAAGCCCACCATTAAAGATAAATTTCCCATTCCTGTGATTGATGAATTATTGGATGAATTACATGGAGCAATTTATTTTACCAAGTTGGATCTTCATCCAGGATATCATCAAATTAGAATTAAGACTGAAGATATTCCAAAAACATCATTTCGAACTCATGAGGGTCATTATGAATTTTTGGTCATGCCTTTTGGCCTTACCAATGCACCTTCTACATTTCAAGGGTTGATGAATTCCATTTTCAAACCCTTCCTTAGAAAATTTGTGCTAGTATTTTTTGATGATATACTAATCTACAGCAGTCTTGGAAGGATCATGTTGAACATGTTGACAGGGTGCTCAAACTATTACAGGAGAAATAATTATATGCAAAAACATCCAAATGTTTCTTTGGAGTACAAGAGGTGGAATATCTGGGTCATATTGTATCTCACGAGGGTGTCAAGGTAGACCCTAACAAAATTAAAGCCATTAAGGAATGGAAATTCCCCACAACCATAAAGCAGTTGCGAGGATTTCTCGGGTTAACAGGGTATTATCAAAAGTTTGTTAAGAATTATGGGAGAATAGCAGCACCTCTAACAACATTATTGAAGAAAGATGCATTTTCATGGACTCCTGAAGCAACTAAGGCCTTTGAACGTCTTAAAGAGGCAATGTGCCCAGCACCGGTCTTAGCTACACCAGACTTCACAAAAACCTTTATTGTGGAATGTGATGCCTCAGGAAATGGAATTGGTGCAGTTTTAATGCAGGAAGGAAGACCCATTACTTTTGAAAGTCATCCAATCAAAGGAAAGTATTTACAGAAACCTATTTATGAGAAGGAAATGTTAGCAATATTGCATGCACTAAAGAAATGGAGAACTTACCTAATGGGAAGACACTTCAAGGTAAAAACTGATCATGATAGTCTTAAACACTCTTTGGAACAAAGACTATCGTCAGAAGAGCAGCAAAAATGGGTCACAAAGATGTTGGGTTATGACTTTGAAATAATATACAAAAAAGGAAAGCTTAATGTTGTTGCAGATGCACTCTCAAGAAAGAATGAAGAGGTGGAAGCATTTCTTTGTGCCATTTCTATTATCCAACCAGATTGGATAACCGAAGCAAGAGATGAATGGAAGAAGGACAAAGATGTATGGACACTCATTCAAAAGTTGCAGCAAGATCCTAGTACATCTGATACATTTAGTTGGAAAAATGATTTCTTATGGTACAAAGATCGCCTATATCTTTGTAAGAATTCCCAACTAAAACAAAAGATTCTTCTGGAATTGCACACTTCTCCTTTAGGAGGACACTCAGGATTTTTAAAAACTTACCACAGGGTGAAGAAAGAATTTTTTTGGGATGGCCTTAAATATGATATTCAAAAGTTTGTGGCGGAATGTTTGGTTTTCCAGCAGAATAAAGTTGAGAAAATTAAGACCCTGGGACTTCTACAACCTTTATCCATTCCAAGTCAACGTTGGGAGGAGATTTCAATGGATTTTATCACAGGTTTACCTAAGTCCGAAGGAAAGAGTGTCATCATGGTGGTAGTTGATAGACTTACCAAGTATGTACACTTTTGTGCATTATCTCATCCATTTAAAGCAAGTACAGTTGCTACTACATTTATGGACACAATTCAAAAGCTACATGGAAACCCAAGGGTTATTGTGAGCGACAGAGATCCCATTTTTACTGAAAATTTTTGGACGGAGTTATTTTCTTATTTGGGTACTCAATTAGCTCATAGCTCATCTTATCATTCTCAATCCGATGGTCAAACTGAGATAGTAAATAAATGTTTGGAAGGATATCTTCGTTGTTTTGTATCTGATAAAAAAACACAATGGGTCAAGTGGTTACCTCTCGCCGAATGGTGGTATAACACTTCCTTCCATACTGCAGCAAAAATGACCCCATTTATGGCACTTTATGGATATCATCCACCATCGATCACATCATCTTTAAGGGAAAATTCGAAGGTTCAAGCAGTAGAAGATCACATCGAGCATCAGCAAGAAGTTCTCCAACTCTTAAAGGATAACCTGAATTTGGCACAAAATCGAATGAAACAACAGGCAGATCAACATCGCAGTGAGAAAAGTTTTGATGTAGGAGATTGGGTATTTTTACGGCTACAACCATACAAACAAATGTCCCTCAAGCAAGCTAAGAAGGATAATAAATTATCGCCAAAGTACTATGGTCCTTACAAGGTGTTGCAAAGATTGGTACTATGGCATACAAATTGGAGCTTCCTGCTTCTTCGAGAGTACATCCAGTTTTCCATGTTTCATGCTTAAAGAAGGTTATAGGTGAAAATCTTCCAGTTCAAACAATATTGCCAGAACTTGATGAGGAAGGAAAAATCATATTGGAACCCGAAGCGGTCATGGAAACAAGAACTTGACAGCTACGGAATCGATCAATTTCAGAGTATCTCATCAAGTGGAAGAACTTACCCACTGAAGATTCTACATGGGAGGATGAGAATTTTATACAGAAGCACCCAGAGCTACTCAAGCATTGAGGACAACACTTTTTTCAAGGAGAGGGGCATGTTAGGTCCCTATATTACTAGTATAGTCCCTTATTGTTGTTAGTGTAACCCCCTTATTGTTATTATTGTACCTTTGTAACCCCCATATTGTTATTATTGTGCCCTTAAATTATTATTGTTAGGTCGGCTAGGATTACATTGTGGCCCCACTAGGATTACATTGTGGCCCCATGGACTCCTATATATAAAAAGGAGGTTTTGTAATTTGAATCATCCAAGAATTGTTCATTCATGTAATGTATTGGAGGTTGCCCCCTCGAAGTGGCTTATTTCTAAGGCGTTGATATCTCTTTTCTTCTATAGACGATGTGTGACCATCGTCTAATACCTCTGTATCTCCTGGCGCCTCATCAAGGGTGGACACACCTCCTGGCACCTCATCCATCTGTTGTGTGTTGCTATCACCCAAAAACTCGGACAGAACCCCGGTCACCACCTCAACGGATGGCACCCTTTCCACTAAAATGTCAACCAGCACGATCAAGGGAGTCTCCAACACGAGTGACCCCTACATCACACTAGGTGTATCTACTTGATCCCCACAATCCTGAGTAGATGGATGCACCCCCACGGCCTGTGCATCTCTAGTGTCTCTTCTGTAAGGAAGAGGATAGATCCGGTCTAACACATTCATCAATTGGGTCAAGATTTCTCACATATTAAATCCTCCTTGTGCCATGGGTTGTCTATGGTTTAACCCGTCACTGTGTATAGAAGCACAAATCTTCCCTAATCTAATTGGCTACCCCACAGCTAGCCAAGATCATGGCTCTAATACCATTGTAATATTCCTAATGGAAATTTTTCAATGATAAACAAGCAAAACATAGCAAAAACATATACAAAATTAATAGCCCATTTACAACTAGAAAACTCCATGAACTGTGTTGATCTGAGCCATTTATTAATAAATCAATGAGTACAATATGGTGCTAGAAAGAGTGCACCTGGGCTTGCACAAGGCAAGCTAGCAAAGCCCAAGTGAAAGATATGAAGCCCCTCTGTCATCTACTACTGCTCTTTGCTAAACACTGCACTAAACTGCCCAGAAAGATGTTGTTGGTTGCAAAGAATTGTTGCAACAACCTCCTCTGATGCTCAGAAAGTTCCGGGAAATTAAACCTCGGCTCTCCAACAATAACCCACAAAAATCCACGAAGGGATTAACCCAATGTTGACCTCAGAATTTCAGTCCAATTTTCCCTATCTCCTCCAGTTGCTGGCTGAGTTTGGATCCATGTTTGGCCCCTCAATTCCACCTAGAAAATTCTGCCAAATTAATCTTGGCTTCTCCTCAATAAACCCAAAAAACCCGGAAAGGGTTCGCCCAAAGCTTGACCCCGGAAATTGGCCCTCTTGGGCTTCGCTCTCTAAATCGTTGGGGCAATTCGGACCTCCTGATAAAACTGCTACTAGATGCCACCAAAATGCCTAGAGAATCCTTGTTAGAAGGCTTCAAGCCTTCCCTCCAAATCTTCTGTGAAAACTCCACTCACTCCTTGGCTCCCGGAGTAAATCCCTCAAGGGATTGCGCAGCCTCTACGCAACTGGGAATGTCTCTGCACTACTGTAGAAGTAACTGCGTTGTAGATGTGGCTCTATGCTACTAGACTGATCGAATTTGTGGTGAAGCACTTTCCTTGCGCTGGCGTTCGAAGTCCACCGAAGCAAAGGCTGGGATCTCCGCTCGAAGACACCTGTGTGCTAAACAGCACATGCAGACTTGGCTCACTGCTCAAGCGTGCTCTTGTCAAAGACAATTTCAAAATAGATGAATGAATGAGAGAAATGAGCCTCATGCTTCCTTTTTATCCAAATCTGGCCAACGTTCCCTGGGGCCCTGTAATATCCCCAAAGGGAAATAACCAGTAATAAACAGAAATATGCCAGACAGATATAGAAAACACAATGCTGAACCAGATCATGGAACCAATACACATAGAATGCCAGAAAACTGAGCCATTTTATTAATCGAAAGTACATAGAGAGGAGTACAGAAAATCAGAATAAATGCACCTAACCTTGCCCTAGGCAAGTGGAGGCCCTCTCAGACAAATGATGGCTGCAACAAGGACAGCGTCCTAGCTGGCTGAAGACTGCTCTGAAGACTGAAGCTGGACTGCACTGGAACTATGAGCTGAAGACCAAAAGATAGATGATATCAATACTCCAAACCCTCACCAATGAAAATGCTGTCTCTGCTAGTGACAGCGCTGGAACAGATGTGGTGCTGGTCACCAAAACCCTCCAGATGAAAAGCTCAGCTCCTCAAGGCCAAAAACGCTGTCAAGCCCTGCTCACATGACCCGTCATCGTACGCATCTCCCGTATGGACTGCCCCATATGCTCGCGTATCTCGCCGGATCCAAGCCTACAATCCGTATCTCGTTGGCTCGTCCCTCCGTATCCGCGTCTCCTATATCGATCTAATGCTTCTCTCTCGTATCTGCATAGATCTGCCAATATCTCCTCAGATCTGCAACCTCAAAGGCTGGATCCGATGTTATCTCTTCAGATCTAGGCTGGATCTGCCAATATCTCCTCAGATCTGTAATCTCCCAAGCTGGATCTAATGCTATCTCCCCAGATCTGCCACCTACAGAACCAGATCTGCAAATATCTGCTCAGATCTACAATCTCCAAGGCTGGATCTATCAATGTGCCTTCCTCCTCCTGGTACAGCGTTTTCCCTGCTCAGATCTGGACTGCATCCTCCCTGGAACAGCGTCCTCACTCTCCAAGGCTGATCAGCGTCCTCTTTCTCCTGGAACAGCGTCCTCTTCTTCTCAGATCTGCGCCGCCACAAGAGGCTTCTTCCTCTCCAATTCTCCTGCTGAAGATGCTACCAAGTCCCACTGAAACTGAAGGGTGTTACTCAGAAAATAACCTTACTAGGGCGGGCACTCGAAGTCCTCCGAAGCTAAGGGTGAAACCAGAAATAACCTTACCAGGGCAGGCACTCGAAGTCCCCCGAGGCTAAGGGTGAGATCTCCGACCGGAGACACTCGGTTGCACTAAACAGTGCTGCAGACCGACTAAACAACCGGCGTGCTGAAACAGACAGAAGTCTAGCTCTCAATATCAATATAAAATCATGCATGTCCAAATGAGGTGAGAACCCCTCCTTTTATAATGCCAAACTCCCTCCAAAACTTAACTGCGTCCTTACTCTCCTTTGACCTGCGCAGTTAACCTTGGGTCAGCCTGATGCCTCCCCATCATACTCATGTGGACCCCCAAGGCCCCCTCTTTAAGTTATAACGTCAATCAACTACGAAAAGAACACTTTATTTATAAAGTGAGGTGACTAAAGTGAGGTGACCCCCCTTATTTCTCACTTTATTTATTATTTCTAGCTAAAGCGGCAAAATAAAGCAAAAATGAAATATTCCAATTAGCAAAGCTAATTGGGAATATTACAGTCTCCCCCGGCAAAACGTTGCTTGTCCTCAAGCAACTGAAGGGATGGGTGCTGTAAGATCCTCTCATCCTCCTAGGTGGCATCCTCATCCGGCAAATTCTTCCATCTCACCAAGAACTCTCTGATCTTCCTGCTACGCAGCTGTCTCTCCCTGGTGTCAGATCTTCCTGCTACGCAGTTGTCTCTCCCTGGTGTCAATAATGGCCTCCGGCTGTAACACCAAGTGCCCCTCATCATCTGTAGGCGGTAGCTCCCCGGTGACTGTCACATGCTGACCCAGTGCCTTCTTCAGGCATGATACATGGAAGATGTTATGAATCCGGCTGCCTTGGGGCAGTTCCAACTCATATGCAACCTGCCCGATCCTGCGTATCACCCTGTATGGTCCATAAAAAAGAGGCTTTAGCTTCTCTGCCCCCTTCTGTTTGAGCGAAGACTGTCGGTATGGCTGTAACCGTAGGTAGACTAGGTCCCCTACCTCAAAGTGTCTCTCCACCCAACCCTTATCAGCATACAACTTCTGCTGATTCTGTGCTGTGGCTATGTTGTCCTTGAGAGCTCGGAGGATGTCTTGGCTCTCTTGGATCCATAACTTGGCTCGCGGAGCCCTGCTAACACCAAACATCATGTCCACAAAAGATAGGGAATGATATCCATACAATGCATAGAAAGGTGTCATACCGATAGACATATGGTGGGTTGTGTTGTAGCAGTACTCGCCCAGATGTAGCCATTTCAACCATGCTCTCTGCTGCCCGCTGACGTAGTTACGCAAGTAGCCCTCTAGCCACTTGTTAACTATCTCCGTCTGCCCGTCCGTCTGGGGATGATAACTAGTGCTCGGTGTCAACTCGGTCCCCACTAGTCGGAAGAGCTCCTGCCAAAATCCACCCATAAAACGGCTGTCCCTGTCGCTGAAAATGGTCTTGGGTAGACCATGCAATCTGAAAACCTCCTGGAAAAACAACTCTGCCACCTGTGCCGCTGTGTGATGTGCCGAAATGGCGAAAAAATGAGCATACTTCGTTAGCCGGTCAACCACTACGAAGATGCAGTCCTTGCCCTGCACTGTGGGCAACCCCGTGATGAAGTCCATCGAAATACTCTCCCACTTCCCCTCCGGAATGGGAAGCGACTGCAACAACCCCGCAGGATGGCTCATCTCTCCCTTGTTCCGCTGGCAAACCTCGCACTCCCTGACATGCTGGAGTACGTCCTCCTTGAGGCCCTTCCATGCAAATCTCTCCCGGATGGCCCTGTACGTCTTGGTGAACCCCTGATGGCCCGCCAATGGTGAATCATGTGAAACCTGGAGTATCTTCTCCTTGAGCTGAGATCCCTCAGTCAAGAAGATCCTGTCCCTGTAATAGATGACCTCATCGGCCACCCTGTATCTGCTATCCGCTACCTGCCCATCCAGAACCTCGCATGCAAATCTATCTTTGGAGTACTCAACCAGTAGTCGAGCCTTCCAGTCAGCGTCCAAGCTCATGAGTGATAACGTGGCTGGTCTACGGGAAAGGGCATCAGCTACCACGTTATTTTTCCCCTTGACATACTCTATGTCAAAGTCGTAAGCCTGGATCTTGCTGATCCACTTCTGCTGCCTCTCCTGCAACTGCTTCTGCTCCAGAAAGTACTTCAGGCTGTTATGATCCGTCCTTACCCTGAATCTGCCACCTACCAGGTACTGCCGGAATTTGGCCAACGCATGCATGATGGCCAGCATCTCCTTATCATATATGGGATATAGCCTCTCGTGTGGAAGGAGCTTCCAGCTCTCGAACGCAATTGGATGACCCTCCTGCATCAATACTGCTCCAATCCCCTCTCCTGATGCATCGCACTCTAGGACAAAGGGCTGCGTAAAATCTGGCAATGCCAACACGGGACAACTGCTCATCACCTCCTTGAGCTTATCAAAAGCTCGCTGTGCCGTATCCGACCAATTGAATGCTCCCTTCCTCGTCAACTCCGTGAGGGGTGCAGCAAGCTGAGAGAAGCCCTTGACGAACTTCCTGTAATAGGTGCAAATACCAATGAACCCTCGAAGTTCTGTTACATTCCGTGGCTCTGGCCAGTCCCTGATAGCCCGGATCTTCTCCTCGTGGACTCTCACCCCGTCCACTCCTATAATGTGTCCCAGATACAGCATCTCCGTCAACCCAAACTCACACTTGGAGAGCTTGGCAAAGAATTGCTGCTCCTCCAAAATGTGCAAGACCGTCTCAATGTGCTGGAGATGCTCCTCCCAAGTCCTGCTGTATATAAGGATATCATCAAAGAAAACCAGCACAAACTTCCTCAGATGATCCCTGAAAATGTGGTTCATACAAGACTGAAAGGTAGTTGGTGCATTGGTCAACCCGAATGGCATGACCAAAAACTCGAAGTGCCCATAATGACACCTGAAAGCAGTCTTGGGAATGTCTTGTTCCCTCATGCGTATCTGATGGTACCCGGATCTCCAATCAATCTTTGAGAAGAACCGTGCTCCTCTCAACTCATCCATCAGCTCGTCGATCCTAGGAATGGGGTACTTGTTCTTCAGGGTCTTCTTGTTCAGAGCCCTGTAATCAATGCACATGCGTAATGTACCGTCCTTCTTCTTCACCAGCACTACTGAAGAAGCGAAAGGACTGGTGCTGGGTCGAATGTGCCCAAGGGCCAGCAACTCTTGAATGGCCCGTTCTATCTCATCCCGATAGGCCTTGGGAAGCCTATACGGTGTGGTGATCACTGCCTGTATCCCCTGCTCCAGCTCGATCGTGTGCTCAAACCCCCGATCTGGTGGCTGTCCTGGCGGGATGTCTCCAAAAACTACTGCATATCTGTCGAGAAGAGTTTGTAGATCAGGGTGCACCGTCCGTCCTGTATCTACTGCCTCCGAAGCCCGCAACTCTACTGCCCACTCTATATCTCCCTTGCGGAATGTCGCCTCCATGCTGTGTGCCGATACTGTCTGGGGTGGATATGTGTTCTGCCCTCGTATTTTCTCATGCTTCCCCGTCTTGGGATCATCCCACTCCATCTCCAAGGCCTTCCAATCAGTTGTGACCTTTCCCAGAGTAATAAGCCACTGAACTCCCAATATCACATTGGTGTCCGGGATGTCCACCACAAAGAAGTGATCGGTCAATGTATAGGTGCCCATCGTCACTGACAGTTCTGGTACATATCGAGCACATGCCATGGTCTGATCTCCTGGTACCAAAACGGAAAACCCATCAAAGCCTTCCGTCGGTATGCCTCTCCGTGCGACCATCTGGGCATCAATGAAGTTGTGGGTGGCCCCACTGTCGACTAAGACCGAAACCCGCTGTCCCCGCACTGTCCCTCGTACGCGCAATGTCAGATACTTGGGGACTCCTCGTAATGCTGCTAGAGCTCCCCCAGTAGGTGCGAATGATGCCCCACCTGCATCGGGTGGTGGAGGTGGTAAGGTACTCTGCGCTGCATAACATCCTCCTGCCTCCTCATCATCCACCTCATCCTCTTCCCCGCTGCTCTCGGAGAAGACCTCTATGAAATGTGCCTTCCCTGCCGTACATTTGTGTCCCAGTGCCCACGGCTCCTGGCAAGTGAAGCATAATCGCTTCCGTCTCAGCTCTCTCCTGGCCTCATCATCAAACTGTCCTCGTCCTGGATTCGCCTTGGGAGGCGGAACCCTCGTGTCCTTCCCCTTAGGCTGGAAAGCCTGTCTCTGGGGATAAGGTGGCCGAGTCCTAGGCAAGACATCTTGTAGATCACGAGCCCTACTGATAGCATCCTGTAGTGTAGCCGGTTTGTTGGACCGGACTAGGCCACGAAGTGGCTCTGACAGCCCCTCCACAAACATATAGACCATCCGAGCTGTCGATAAGTCAGGTACCATCACTGAGACCCTCAAGAAGTCTGAGATGTATGCCTCTGCACTCCCCGTCTGTCTAAGCTTGGTTAGCTCAAAGAAAGGCTGCTCCGGGTCCTTCTTGTCAAACGCTCCACCACTCTCCTGGTGAACTCAGCATATGTCGTCACTGCGGCATGTCCCAGTGTTGTCATCCCGTGAAACCACCAGTCCTGGGCCTCACCCTCTAAATGCAATGCAGCCATCTTAATGGCCTCCCTCTCTGGCATCTGGTTAAGCTGAAAATAGATGTCCAGCTTCTCCACCCAGGACTTTGCCGTAGTCTTCTGCGAACCATCAAACATCGGCAAATGGAATTTACTCGCTGCACGGTGACTATCACGGTGGGATCCACGTCCCTTGTGTTGGTGCTGCTCCTGCTCATGGGCTTTGACGCCACATCGGTACTGGAAATAGCGCTCTAAGGGGAAAGCATCCATGAACGCCTGACCTAGGCCCTGCCATTCTGCAAAAACGGTCGCATATTGAGCTGGACCCACATCTCTTGGTGCTGTCGACCCCTCGTCCTCTACCGGAAAGGTAGGCATGGTGGGTCGCGTGGGTGCCGGATTGACCCTCTGTGCACCTCCCCGCACTCCTGTCTCTGTGTCTTCGGGTGTGAATGTGGGCATATAGGGTCTCTGCGCTGTCAGAATGGGAATAGCATCTGGTATGGTGCGAGATATGCCCGACCCTTCTCCGACCTGAAGAATTCTAGGGAGCTCTCTCTGACTGATCTCTATGGCCCGGAGCCTCTGTGACTGCTCCTGCACCATCTGTGATGTCTCCTGCATGTGACGGAGGACCGCCTCTTTAAACCTCACATCATCCTCTGCCATTGGATTACGCTATTCTGTCTCTGGATCTGTTACAGGTGATTCCTGATCAGAGTCACTTCCCCCGAAGGGAAACTTCCCCCTATTCTCAGCTCCTCCGTGCTCTCTCCGGTAAATGTAGGGGTTATCCCCGGGCGTCATAGATTGCTAGCACCACAGGCTGAGCCAGATCTATGCTCTGATACCACTGTAGTATCCCCGAAGGGAGATAACCAGTAATAAACAGAAATATGCCAGACAGATATAGAAAACACAATGCTGAACCAGATCATGGAACCAATACACATAGAATGCCAGAAAACTGAGCCATTTTATTAATCTGAAAGTACATAGAGAGGAGTACAGGAAAATCAGAATAAATGCACCTATCCTTGCCCCAGGCAAGTGGAGGCCCTCTCAGACAAATGATGGCTGCAACAAGGACAGCGTCCTAGCTGGCTGAAGACTGCTCTGAAGACTGAAGCTGGACTGCACTGGAACTATGAGCTGAAGACCAAAAGATAGCTGATATCAATACTCCAACAATTACACATGGAATGCCAGAAAACTGAGCCATTTTATTAATCTGAAAGTACATAGAGAGGAGTACAAGAAAATCAGAATGAATGCACCTATCCTTGCCCTAGGCAAGTGGAGACCCTCTCAGACAAATAATGGCTGCAACAAGGACAGCATCCTAGCTGCTCTGAAGACTGAAGCTGGACTGCGCTGCAACTACGAGCTGAAGACTGGAAGATATCTGATATCAATACTCCAAACCCTCACCAATGGAAAACGCTGCCTCTGCTAGTGACAGCGCTGAAACAGGTGTAGTGCTGGTCACCAAACCCTCCAGATGAAAATCTCCACTCCTCAAGGCCAAAAACGCTGTCAAGCCCTGCTCATATGACCCTACTCATCAAATCAGCGTCCTCCCAGAAGGATCAGCGTTCTATATGCTCAGATCTGCTGGATCTGAGGCCTCCAATCCAGATCTGCGTCCTATCCCTCCAGATCTGCGTCCTCCTGTGTCAGATCTACTGCTATCTCTTCAGATCTATGCTAGATTTGCCAATGTCTCTTCAGATCTGCAACCTCAAAGGCTGGATCTGATGTTATCTCTTCAGATCTAGGCTGGATCTGCCAATATCTCCTCAGATCTGCAATCTCCCAAGCTGGATCTAATGCTACCCCTCCAGATCTGCAACCTACAGAACCAGATCTGCAAATATCTACTCAGATCTACAATCTCCAAAGCTGGATCTATCAAGGTGCCCTCAGATCTGCGTCCTTCCTTCCCTCTGGAATAGCGTCCTTCCTCCCAGACAAGAACTGCGTCCTTCCTCCTGCTGAAACAGCGTTTTTCCTGCTAGATCTGCGCAGCCACTAGAGGGCTTCTTCCTCTCCGAATCTCCACCTGAAACTGCTACTGAAACTGAAAGATGAAACTCAGAAATGAACCTTACTAGGGCGGGCACTCGAAGTCCCCCGAAGCTAAGGGTGGAACCAGAAATAACCTTACCAGGGCAGGCACTCGAAGTCCCCCGAGGCTAAGGGTGAGATCTCCGACCGGAGACACTCGGTTGCACTAAACAGTGCTGCAGACCGACTAAACAACCGACGTGCTGAAGCAGACAGAAGTCTAGCTCTCAATAATAATATCAAATCATGCATACCAAATGAAGTGGGAACCCCTCCCTTTATAATGCTAAACTCCCTCCAAAACCTTAACTGCGTCCTTCACCTTGCAGTTACCCTTGGGTCAGCGTGAGGCCTCCCCTCATATACGTGTGGACCCCCAAGGCCCCCTCTTTAAGTTACAACGTCAATCAACTAGGAAAGCACTTTATTTATAAAGTGAGGTGACTAAAGTGAGGTGACCCCTCTTATTTCTCACTTTATTTATTATTTCTAGCTAAAGCGGCAAAATAAAGCAAAAATGAAATATTCCAATTAGCAAGGCTAATTGGGAATATTACAACAGAAAAGTTGGGAACCCCTCCTTTTATAATGCTAAACTCCCTCCAAAGCCTTAACTGCGTCCTTCACCTTGCAGTTACCCTTGGGTCAGCGTGAGGCCTCCCCTCATATACGTGTGGACCCCCCAAGGCCCCCTCTTTAAGTTACAACGTCAATCAACTAGGAAAAGAACACTTTATTTATAAAGTGAGGTGACTAAAGTGAGGTGACCCCTCTTATTTCTCACTTTATTTATTATTTCTAGCTAAAGCGGCAAAATAAAGCAAAAATGAAATATTCCAATTAGCAAGGCTAATTGGGAATATTACAACAGAAAAGTTATGCGGACACTCACAGGACAGATAGAAGCTATGTGGTAGAAGATCAAGTTTTCATCCGAATCAGACCAAATAAAAGCACCATTCTGTTTGGGAGGGGAACAAAATTATCCCCCCAGTTTATAGGACCGTTTGAAGTCCTGGAAAAAGTTGGACCTGTCGCTTATCGTCTTGCACTGCCACCCCACCTGCACAAAATTCATAACGTATTTCATGTATCTGCCTTACGACATTATATTGCTGATAAATCTTATGACCTTCAATGGAAGGAACTGCAGGTATCGGACGAGGGAACCCTAACGGTCGAACCATTACGTATTCTGGAACGTAGGGTTCGACAGCTCAGGAACCGCCGGATAGACCAAGTGAAAGTCCAGTGGGACAAGTATAGTCCTGGATCAGCGACTTGGGAGGATGCTGAGACGTTTTGCCAGAATTACCCCAACTTATGCTAAATTTTGAGAACTGAAAACTTTTATGTATATGACTGCTCTATTTTGATACTTGACATTTTGAAACACTATGTAAAGATGAGTTTTTACTTGGCTAGTACATGGATACCCATAAAGCTAGAATGCTACTTCACTCTACGGATACAGGATATATGTTGTTGTTTGTTTAAAATTCACTGGTGCATGGACACCGATATGCAATATGTCATTTAAATTAACATTGCAAGAATGTGAAGTCATAAATTAGACATTATAGATGAAAATATCTATCAAATTATTTCATTGCATTTCAAAGATAATTCAAGGAAAGGAAATAAAAGAGTAACTACATTTCGAATATGAAAAGTGAAACATATGGGTATACAGATTGAAAACGGTTAAAGCAGTGCATCATAAATAGAACATGAATGAACTAAACAGAAGCAGCATCTGAAATGAGAAATTTTATTGAACATATGGATACCTATGTGAACAAATTTTTTTTTTATACATAAGTTCTAGGATTGATATCATACATATCAAAGTATTTTGAATACGTAGAGGTTGTTATATGGGTAACAATTGGTTATGAGCAATATAGATGCATATGATGTAATATGTGTACGAGTGTTTACATTGCAGATTATGTACCAGTGAATATCATGCTGCAGAAAACAGAAAACAGATTACCGAAACAATCTACGTGATGACAGATTTCCAAGAACAGCTGAGACTCCCTGAGATCCCACGATAGGGTGTTGACCCTGGTCCTACTGGGAGGAGTGGAGGTGTTGCTCACTGTTTATCCTCCAATACCTGGAGTCATGGGAGGACTGTGCGAGTCACGCTCCCCTAGACGTGTGATGATGACTACCGGATGCCTACCAGCATGTCAGGTCGACGTAATCGACACTGATATCATTGAGGTCTATGAATGGATCAGTAAAACTGATGCCATGGCATATTCCTGTAGAGGACGGATAGGATGGGAGGGGAAGAGATTAGGAAGGATCGGATGATCTTAGAATAGTTTGGAGATTCGGTGAAGATGGGAAGTAACACTTAAATTACAGATACATACTTATTTAAACAGAAATTCAATCTTAAAATACAAGCATTCTACAATCACCCTAATCTCTAAAAACACAATATTGATATGAGTATATAAAACCCTAAACTTCGGGACGAAGTTTTCTGAAGGGAGGAAGTATGTAACGGCCCATTCTCGAGTTATACAATGATATTAGCGTGTGTGCGGTATAGACAGTTGATAGCTACACCTGCCTATCTCGCACACACTGCACTAGTACACCTAACTACTAATATCAGGCTTACCTAAGTTAGAAATTAAGGATAAGGTTTCAGACTAAAATTCATATGGGTTTAGCAGAAAGTATATAAAAAGGATTAATGAAAAGAAAATAAAATTTTAAATAATTAAAATTTATACATATACTCAAAGTTGAGTTAAATATTATAATATAAGCCTTAATCTGAAATATCCTTCAAAGTGAAGCCGTATACTTCTAAATAGATTAATTGAACACAAAGATCACACCACCTCTTTAATGCCACTGACATCTCCTTAAATGATAATCATACCATCTTTTAAGAAGACCTTATCTAGATGGAGAAGAGGCGGTGAGGAGGTTGAATGGCGGTGGGGAGAAATTATATAAGGAGGTTTTGAGGGAAAGAAAGGGGATTTGGTGGAAGGGAGATTGAATTGTCAGATTTAATTGTTTGAAGGGAGTCTCTGTTCTTCTTGGAAATCTGGGCACGGGGGCAGAGGAGACATCCTCTGGGTCTGGGATTGTTCTCGGATTAGCTGGGAGGACTTGATTGTTTCGGTGAATTGTTTAACTATCCACAGCATCAGCATCACGGGAGAAAAGCCACCATTTAAAACCATCAACTGTGTTCCAGGTATTTCTCTTAGGTATATAATTGTTTCTCAATAAAATTTCACTGCTGATTTCATTAAAATACATTACTGCTGGATATATTTGTCTGCAAATAATTCTCTGTATATGGAACTTTACATTTCATGGAAATACATCACTGCTTTTGAAATATTTTGTCTGCAAATTAAATTTCTGTGTACGGAGTATTACACTCAGTATAATAAAATGGCTCAACATTCTCTCTATTTCATGTGTATCTGCTTCATGATCTGTTTATAGCATTTTATATCTTGTTGTACGCTTTGTATCACTGTTTATTTCCCTTTCAGGATATTACAGTGGTATCAGAGCTCATAGACTTGGCTCAACCTGTGGAGCAACTTGTCTATGACACTGGGAGAGAAGCTGTATATTTGCTACAGGGGTAGGAAGTACCGTGACAGAGAACATAGGTTGCAAATCACCTACGGAGAGGGTGACTGCGTTCCAGTGGTGGACACAAAATAGGAGGAACCAATGGCAGATGATAGTGATGCAAAGAAATTTGGGGAAATGCTCCTCAAGTCAGTACAGGATCTTTCGAGGCAGATCGAAGTGATGGGACAGAGATTCACTGCCGTGGAGGCTAGACAGCGTGAAACCCCAAGGGGTTTTCAGATTGGTGAGGGATCGGGCACATCCCACCATTTGCAGGAGCACGATGCCACTCAGCACATGGCATCACATGCATCCACAAGTTCCACTATGCCCACTTTTCTGGCTGCAGACACAGGGGCAAGAGCACAGCAGGAGCCGGAGCCTGGCCACATGGGTGATTACTTTGTTGAGTATCAGGCATACGGGCAGGAGTTCAGGGATGCCCTTTCATTTCGAGATTTTGTCCAGCTCCAGCGGGACAGCAAACCCCGTGACCATCACAGGGGACACCGGCGTTATCATGACGGAGACACTTAGCGTACGATGAGCAGGTTCCACTTGCCTATGTTTGATGGTTCATCAAACAGTTTGGCAAAGGCTTTGGTGGAGAAGCTGGACATATACTTCCAACTCAACCAGATGGCAGAGACGGAGGCCATCAAGGTGGCAGCGTTGCATTTGGATGGCAAGGCCCAGGATTGGTGGTTCCACGGGATGATTACACTCGGACATTCGACAGTGACCACATATGCCGAGTTCACCCGGAGGTTGATAGCGGATTTGATCAGAGGGATCCGGAGGAGCACTTTGTTGAACTGACAAGGCTCAAACAGACCTGGAGTCCAGATACATATATCTCAGATTTCCTGAGACTTTCAATGATGGTGCTAGATCTATCCGCGACACGGATGATTTACATGTTCATTGAGGGGTTAGCAGAGCCGCTTTAGGGATTGGTCAGATCCACTAGACCAACCACACTCCATGACACAGTTGGTAGGACCCGGGATTTGAAGGATGCCTTACCCAGGACCAGAACAACTTACCCCCAGAGACAGGCTTTCCAGCCTAAGGGGAAGGATGTGAGAATTCCGCCTCCAAAGGCGAATCAAGGTAGGGGACAGTTGGATGATGATGCCAGGAGGGAGTTGAAGAAGAAGAGGCTGTGTTTCACATGTCAGGAGCCGTGGGAACCAGGACACAAATGTGTTGTTGGCAAAGCACACTTTATTGAGGTCTTCTCCGAGAGCAGCGGGGAAGAGGATGAGTATGATGACGTGGAGGCAAGGGGTAGCCATGCAGCGCAGGACCATTTGCCACCTCCACCACCAGGAGCAGGAGGTGCAGCCTTTGTACCTACCGGGGGGACCCTTGCAGCATTGCAGGGAGTACCCAAGTATCTGACGCTGCGTGTCCGAGGGACAGTACGGGGGCAGTGAGTATCAGTACTGATAGACAGTGGGGCAACCCACAACTTCATCGATGCACAGATGGTAGAGCAGAGAGGCATACAGACAGAGAGCTTCTATGGGTTTTCAGTGTTGGTCCCAGGAGATCAGACTATGCAATCTGCCAGATATGTTCCAGAGCTGGCAGTGACTGACCACTTTTTCGTGGTTAACATACCGGATACCAATGTGGTATTGGGTGTACAGTGGCTAATCACTCTAGGGAAGGTCACCACAGATTGGGAGGCCTTGGAGATGGAGTGGGATGATAAGAAGACTGGGAAGCATGAGAAGATACGGGGCATGCACACTTACCCACCCCAGACCGTTTCAGCTCACCGGATGGAGGTAGACTTCCAGAAGGGAGACGTAGAGTGGGCAGTGGAGCTGCATGCATCAGAGGCAGGGACTACCGGGCAGACAGTGCATCCAGAGATACAGACCATCCTTGACAGGTATGCCACGGTGTTTGGAGAGATACCGCCAGGTCAGCCACTGGATCGGGGGTTTGAGCATACGATTGAGCTAGAGCAGGGCATTCAGGGCGTCATTGCCACACCCTATAGGCACCCCAAGGCCTATCGGGATGAGATTGAGCGGGCTATCCGCGAGCTGTTAGCCCTTGGACACATTCGGCCTAGCACCAGTCCTTTCGCTTCTTCGATAGTGTTGGTGAAGAAGAAGGACGGCACACTGCGGATGTGCATTGAATATAGGGCCCTGAACAAAAAGACCATGAAGAACAGGTACCCCATATCACGGATTGACGAGCTGATGGATGACTTGAGAGGGGCACAGTTCTTCTCAAAGATTGATTTGAGGTTCGGGTACCACCAGATTCGCGTGAGGGAACAGGACATTCCCAAGACCGCTTTCAGATGCCACTATGGCCATTTTGAGTTCTTGGTGATGCCCTTCGGGCTAACCAACGCACCGGCCACCTTCCAGTCGTGCATGAACCACATCTTCCGCAGTCACCTGAGGAAGTTTGTGCTGGTCTTCTTTGACGATATATTGATATATAGCAGGACATGGGAGGATCATCTCCAGCACATAGAGGCAGTGTTGCATATCTTGGAGGAGCAACAGTTTTATGCTAAGCTCTCCAAGTGCGAGTTTGGGTTGACAGAGATGCTATACTTGGGACACATTATAGGGGTGGACGAAGTGAAGGTCCACGAGGAGAAGATCAGGGCCATCAGGGATTGGCCAGAGCCGAGAAACGTGACGGAACTTCGGGGGTTTGTGGGTATTAGCACCTATTACAGGAAGTTCGTCAAGAGTTTCTCTCAACTTGCTGCACCCCTTACAGATCTGACGAAGAAGGGGGCATTCAGTTGGACAGATACAGCGCAACGGGCCTTTGACAGGCTCAAGGAGGTGATGAGTAGATGTCCAGTGCTTGCATTGCCATATTTCACGCAGCCATTCGTTCTGGAGTGTGATGCATCGGGAGAGGGGATCGGCGCAGTGTTGATGCAGGGAGGCCACCCTATAGCTTTTGAGAGCCAGAAGCTCCTTCCACATGAGCAGTTGTATGCCATATACGACAAGGAGATGCTGGCCATCATGCATGCATTGGCCAAATTCCGGCAGTACCTGGTAGTTAACGGGTTCAGGGTGAGGACTGACCACAACAACATCAGGTTCTTCTTAGAGCAGAAGCAGTTATAGGAGAGGCAGCAGAAATGGTTCAGCAAGATCCAGGCCTACGACTTTGACATCGAGTATGTCAAGGGGAAGAACAACGTGGTGGCTGATACACTTTCACGCAGACCAGCCACGTTGTCTCTGATGAGTTTGGACACAGATTGGAGGGCTCAACTATTGGTGGAGTACTCCAAGGACAGGTTTGCTTGTGAGGTTCTGGATGGTCAAGTGACAGATGATAGGTACAAGGTGATGGATGAGATCATCTATTATAGGGATAGGATCTTCTTGACTGAGGGCTCTCAGCTCAAGAAGAAGATATTGCAGGCTTCTCACGATTCCCCATTGTCTGGCCATCAGGGGTTTACCAAAACCTACTGGGCCATCAGGGAGAGGTTCTCATGGAAGGGCCTCAAGGAGGACATACTCCAGCATGTCAGGGAGTGCGAGGTTTGTCAGCGCAACAAGGGGAAGATGAACCATCCAGCAGGTTTGTTGCAGCCTCTTCCCATTCTAGAGTGGAAGTGGGAGAGTATTTCGATGGACTTCATCACAGGGTTGCCCATGGTGCAGGGCAAGGACTATATATTCGTCGTCGTTGATCGACTGACGAAATATGCATATTTTTTTGCCATATCTGCACACTATACAGCAGCAAAGGTGGCAGAGCTGTTCTTCAGGGATATCTTCAGGTTACATGGTCTTCCCAAGACCATTGTCAGTGACAGGGACAGCCGCTTCATGGGTGGATTTTGGCAGGAGCTTTTCCGGCTGGTGGGGATAGAGTTGACACCGAGCACCAGCTACCACCCACAGACAGATGGGCAGACATAGATAGTTAACAAGTGGCTGGAGGGCTACTTGCGTAACTATGTCAGTGGGCAGCAGAGAGCATGGCTGAAGTGGCTGCACCTAGGAGAGTACTGCTACAACAACACACATCACATGTCTATCGGTATGTCTCCGTTCTATGCATTATATGGTTATCATGCTTTATCTTTTGTTGATGTGATGTTTGGTGCCAGCAAGGCTCCTAGAGCCAAGGATTGGATCCAAGAGAGTCAGGATACCCTCCGAGCTCTCAAGGATAACATGGCTATAGCACAAAACCAGCAAAAGCTGTATGCCGACAGGGGTCAGGTAGAGAGAAAGTTTGAGGTAGGGGACTTGGTCTACCTACGTTTGCAGCCATACCGAGAGTCGACTCTGAAGCAGAAGGGAGCTGAGAAGCTCAAGCCCCATTTTTATGGGCCTTACAGGGTGATACGCAGGGTTGGACAGGTTGCTTATGAGTTGGAGCTGCCCCAAGGCAGCAAGATTCATAACATCTTTGTAATATCCCCAAAGGGGAAATAACCAGTAATACACAGAAATATGCTAGACAGATATAGAAAATACAATACTGAACCAGATCATGGAACAAATACACATAGAGTGCCAGAAAACTGAGCCATTTTATTAATCTGAAAGTACATAGAGAGGAGTACAAGAAAATCAGAATCAATGCACCTATCCTTGCCCTAGGCAAGTGGAGGCCCTTTCAGACAAACAATGGTTGCAACAAGGACAGCGTCCTAGCTGGCTGAAGACTTCGCTGAAGACTGAAGCTCCGGGATGCTGGAAAACGCTGTCAAGCCCCTCTAACACAAGCCTGCTCCTCAGATCAGCGTCCTACCTGGTGGATCTGCCTCCTGAATGCTCAGATCTACTGGATCTGAAGCCTCCAAACCAGATTTGCGTCCTATCCCTCCAGATCTGCGTCCTCCTAGATCAGATCTGCTACCAACCCTTCAGATCTATGCTGGATCTGACAATATCTCTTCAGATCTGCAACCCCCAAGGCTGGATCTGATGTTATCTCTTCAGATCTAGGCTAGATCTGCCAATATCTCCTCATATCTACAATCTCCCAAGCTGGATCTAGTGCTATACCTTCAGATCTGCACCATACAGAACTAGATCTGCAAATATCTGCTCAGATCTACAATCTCCAAGGCTGGATCTATCAATGTGCCTTCAGATCTGCGTCCTCCTCTTCCTGCTGGAACAGCGTCCTCACTTCAAGACTGATCTGCATCCTTCCTTCCCTCTGGAACAGCGTCCTTCCTCCCAGACAAGAACTGCGTCCTTCCTCCTGCTGAAACAGCGTTTTTCCTGCTAGATCTGCGCAGCCACTAGAGGGCTTCTTCCTCTCCGAATCTCCACCTGAAACTGCTACTGAAACTGAAAGATGAAACTCAGAAATGAACCTTACTAGGGCGGGCACTCGAAGTCCCCCGAAGCTAAGGGTGAAACCAGAAATAACCTTACCAGGGCAGGCACTCGAAGTCCCCCGAGGTTAAGGGTGAGATCTCCGACCGGAGACACTCGTGCACTAAACAGTGCTGCAGACCGACTAAACAACCGGCGTGCTGAAGCAGACAAAAGTCTAGCTCTCAATATCAATATCAAAATATGCATGATCCAAATGAAGTGGAAACCCCTCCTTTTATAATGCTAAACTCCCTCCAAAACTTAACTGCGTCCTTCACCTTGCAGTTACTCTTGGGTCAGCGTGAGGCCTCCCCTCATATACGTGTGGACCCCCAAGGCCCCCTCTTTAAGTTATAACGTTAATCAACTAGGAAAACACTTTATTTTATAAAGTGAGGTGACTAAAGTGAGGTGACCCTTCTTATTTCTCACTTTATTTATTATTTCTAACTAAAGCAGCAAAATTAAACAAAAATGAAATATTCCAATTAGCAAGGCTAATTGGGAATATTACAGTCTCCCCCGGCAAAACGTTGCTTGTCCTCAAGCAACTGAAGTGATGGATGCTGTAAAGTCCGCTCGCTCTCCCAAGTGGCATCCTCATCCGGCAAAAATTGCTTGTTCTCAAGCAATGCTTGAACAAGCCTACCTCTCTAGCTGATGCTCCCTGCCAATACTGCAAAATGTGCCTGGGTCCCACTGAAACCTCTCTGTCTCCTGCATCATCCTGATATGAAGGGATATCTCAATGCCAGGATCCCAAACTGGCCTCTCATGGTACCAACCAATCAATAGTCCTCCCGGATCCCATCGCCACTGTGGCCAATAATAGCCCAAGTCCCATGACTCGGACTGCTCACTGCCTCTGGCTATGACTAAAGACCATGACTGCTGCTGCTCTGCATCTATGAATGTGTAAGTTGTCCCATCGACTGTGTACCAGCTCATCATCTCTCTCCACTCAAGGCATGAAGTGAGGAACATCTTTCTCATGTGGATCCTCCATCCCCAAGCAATCATCCAAACCAAATGAGCCACCTCCCGCCAAGGCAACTCCTGAAAATCTCCTTCCACCTCAAGCTCCGGTAATGAAGGCGGGCTGAAAGTCTGATCTTGGGCTGCAAAATCATTGCCCTCCAATGGCAAAGTGAAGAACAATCCTCCAAGGAAGGTCCCTCCAACAACGAAGAACAAGCTGGCCCAAAACAATTCATCCATGAAGAATAGGACATGCGCTTCATGGATAATCCTAATGAGATGTTTGTTGAAGGTGTTACATGAGGATACATAATGCAAACAATCCCTCACAAGGATACAGCGCAGTCTCATCCACTGCAACCTCAGAAGATCACATGGCAAGCAATGTACAAGATCCATCACATCTACTAATGGATAGTAAATGGCTGAATATGACAACAACATAGGGCCAAACACTTGCCCATGGCTGTACAATGGATGAATATCAATCTCATGGCCCACATCAAAAGAGAACGCATACATAGTAGTGGTGGCCATGCCTCCTTCCATGCTCCCATTAGAACATGTAGTGCTGAAATTGTGAGAATTTTTCCCACTCACGGACACATCCAGCTCACGTGTCTCCCTCATAATCAAGCCTCCCATACAAGTCTGACATATATCAGCAAATGAAGACATGATCAGCAGCAAAATGAAGGAAACGCTGAAGGTTAAATGTGATGAAAAGAGGTACCAACAGCTTCCCCAACAAGTACAGCGCAGTTTTACAAGTTGCTGCTTGATAAGAGTACAAGGCAAAATGTTTATGTTACCCATGCATGTCTTCATATGATACATGATAAAGTGCTGCAAATGAACATACATGTGATGATAAAACATTTGCCCAAGGCCATAAAAAAAGATGGCTGCCTCCATCATGTAGATTGGCCCAATACAACTCATGGAGCAATGTGACAAGCTTGCCCTCTTGTGAAGCAATGCACTGCATAGGAATGGCAAAAGTGTGCAAATCAATGAATGTATAGACAAAACCCTCATCATATGCTGGAAGTAAGATGGTACATGGATCCATAAATGAGTCCTCCATAGTGTTTTGGCATGCTATGAAGAAGAATGAACCATGTGCTGCAAAAAGATAATCCTCCTCATGCTTGGAAACCCAAGTCAAGAGGAATATGCCATAGATGTCTCTATCATCATTGCCTCCCCTTTGTGCAACAAATATGAAGTGATCCTGGGACCTATGGGCTATAGATCCACCATATCTCTGCTGCGCATACTTCATCCATAATGTTCTGCTCCAAGGTGACAACGCTGTGAGCTCATGCAAAGGAGCTCCTGTCAATACAAGACTCTGTTCTTTCACATGCTCCTTGTCAAAGACTCCTCTAATCATGCTGCAACAAATATGGAATACCTCCCAAGATGGAAGTGCTTCCCAATCAAAGACCAAGGAGATAGTGCCATCTCCTCCTCCTGCAACATCATGCAAAGTGTGGGAGCAAATCTGCCCTCGCTCTCCCAAGCAAAGCAATAATAAATTGTGTTGCCTCCCCATACCTCCATCATGCAACTCATGTGATGACGACACAATGAATGATATGAGTAACTCATCAACACCGTGCATCCATACTCTATGCTGCTTACTGATGCAAGTAGCCATCCATCTTTTCCCCATCCTCCTACTCTTAGGAAGAGTGTTTGCCAAATGATGGCCAAACTCTTTCAAGAGTAACCAGCGCAGCCAAGCCTCCTGCTGCCTGGTGTCACAGATCTGCAAGCAGCCTCCTAGCTCCTTGCTCGTCATCCCCATCCACTCAATCACTTGTGGATGCCTCCTTCTCCTCATCCTGGTACTCCTCCCATGAGGGCTACCATCCTCCCAAATCAAATTTCTGATTTTGCACTTCATGGGATTTTGAAGTATAAACTTCTCAAGGATCAATGAGACCCCATCAAGAATCAAATAGGTGGTAGGAAAAAACCTCCCATCATGATGTGTATGGCTCAAGGGATGTCCAACACAAGTATGAGAGATGTTATCCATCCGAAGATGTCCCCCATCTTCTATCTGCTCTTGTGAGAAGGAAAGAAAGTCATTGCACCCCATGGTGTGTCGAAGTGCATCTCTAGTGAGATCTCTCCTTGAGACCTGACTAGGTGGCTCTGCCTCTCTCTCTCCAACGGAAGGAGATGCTCCAACAACACTACTAGTCCCATCCATGCATACCTGAAGGGGAATGATCTGATGCTGCAATGTGCCCTCAGGTTGTACCATCAGGGAATCCAACTGTTCCCCAATGCGGACCAACTTGGCCGCCGACTTGGCACAAGTCCCTCTCATACCCTCCAGCTCCTGGTCCTGCAACAAAATGGTCTCCCGTACTGACGCGGCCTTCTCCCTCAAAACTCGAAGGTCCGTCCGAAGCCGATGATACCGCTGTCTGCGACCATCATCCGATACCTCTGTATCTCCTAGTGCCTCATCGATAGTGGGTATATCTCCTGATACCTCACCCATCTGTCGTGTGCTGCTACCACCCGAAGACTCGGACATGGCTTCAGTCATCACCTCAGTGGATGGCTCTACCGGGGTAGGCTCTACCTCTTCCACTACGATATCAACCGGCACGGTCAAGGAGGACTCTAATGATGGTGAGTCCTGTGTCACACTAGGTGTATCCTCGAACCCCCTGCAATCCTGTGTTCCCTCATCCTCTTCTCCACTTCTCTCGGAGAAGACCTCAATGAAGTGTGCCTTCCCTGTCGCACACCTGTGTCCTGGTGCCCATGGCTCCCGGGAAGTGAAGCACAACCGCTCCCTCCTCAGCTCTCTCCTGGCCTCATCGTCAAACTGCCCTCGTCCAGGATTCGCCTTGGGAGGCGGAGCCCTCGTGTCCTTACCCTTAGGCTAGAAGGCCTGTCTCTGGGGATAAGGTGTCCGAGTTCTGGGTAAGACATCCTGTAAGTCCCGAATCCTGCTGATGGCATCCTGAAGGGTAGCCGGTCTGTTCGACAGACTAGGCTACGAAGTGGCTCTGACAGCCACCCCACAAACATGCAAACCATCCGAGCTGCCGATAAATCAGGTACCATCACCGAAATCCTCAAGAAGTCTGAAATGTATGTCTCTGCACTCCCAGTCTGTTTGAGCTTGGTCAGCTCACCAAAATGCTGCTCCGGATCCCTCCTGTCAAAGCGCTCTACCACCCTCCTGGTAAACTCGGCATATGTCGTCACTGTGGAATGCCCTCGTGTCGCCAATCCATGAAACCACCAATCCTGAGCCTTACCCTCTAAATGTAATGTAGCCATCTTAATGGCCTCTGTCTTTGGCATCTGATTAAGCTGGAAATAGATGTCCAGCTTCTCCACCCAGGACTTTGCCGTAGTCTTCGATGAACCATCAAACATAGGCAAATGGAATCTACTTGCCGCACGGTGGTCATCACGGTGGTATCCGTGCCCCTTGTGCTGGTGCTGCTCAGGGGGTTTGAGGCCATATCTATACTGGAGATAGCGCTCAAAAGGGAGAGTATCCATGAATCCCTGGCCGTAGCCCTGCCATTCTGTATAAGCGGCTGCCCATCGAGCTGGACTCACATCTCCTGCCATTGGCATTTTCTGCTAGGTGCCTACAGGCTCCTCAGAAACTGCACGGCTGCTGCAAAACCATACTGCTGCTTAACTTCGATCTCCGATTTACCCACTGAAAACTATTCAGAAAATTCCAAGAATTTGGGAAGGTAATCCTTGCCCAAAACCCAGAAAAACCCAGAAAACGTTTCTCCTAATTCCAAACTTCAAAATTTGACCCTTTTTATTTTGGCCCTTTTTCCAACTGCGTTTCTGGTATTGCACCGCTATTGCTCTCCAAAATTCCAGCAACCCTCTGTATGATCTCTCTCCCAATGTCATAGACCACAGGCTGAGCCAGAATTATGCTCTGATACCACTGTAATATCCCCAAAGGGAAATAACCAGTAATACACAGAAATATGCCAGACAGATATAGAAAATACAATACTGAACCAGATCATGGAACAAATACACAGAGTACCAGAAAACTGAGCCATTTTATTAATCTGAAAGTACATAGAGAGGAGTACAAGAAAATCAGAATCAATGCACCTATCCTTGCCCTAGGCAAGTGGAGGCCCTCTCAGACAAACAATGGCTGCAACAAGGACAACGTCCTAGCTGGCTGAAGACTGCTCTGAAGACTGAAGCTCCTGGATGCTGGAAAACGCTGTCAAGCCCCTCTAACACAAGCCTGCTCCTCAGATCAGCGTCCTACCTGGTGGATCTGCCTCCTGAATGCTCATATGTACTGGATCTGAAGCCTCCAAATCAGATCTGCGTCCTATCCCTCCAGATCTGCGTCCTCCTAGATCAGATCTGCTACCAACCCTTCAGATCTATGCTGGATCTGACAATATTTCTTCAGATCTGCAACCCCCAAGGCTGGATCTGATGTTATCTCTTCAGATCTAGGCTAGATCTGCCAATATCTCCTCAGATCTACAATCTCCCCAGCTGGATCTAGTGCTATACCTTCAGATCTGCACCATACAGAACTAGATCTGCAAATATCTGCTCAGATCTACAATCTCCAAGGCTGGATCTATCAATGTGCCTTCAGATCTGCGTCCTCCTCTTCCTGCTGGAACAGCGTCCTCACTTCAAGACTGATCTGCGTCCTTCCTTCCCTCTGGAACAGCGTCCTTCCTCCCAAACAAGAACTGCATCCCTCCTCCTGCTGAAACAGCGTTTTTCCTGCTATATCTGCGCAGCCACTAAAGGGCTTCTTCCTCTCCGATTCTCCACCTGAAACTGCTACTGAAACTGAAAGATGAAACTCAGAAATTAACCTTACTAGGGCGGGCACTCGAAGTCCCCCGAAGCTAAGGGTGAAACCAGAAATAACCTTACCAGGGCAGGCACTCGAAGTCCCCCGAGGCTAAGGGTGAGATCTCCGACCGGAGACACTCGGTTGCACTAAACAGTGCTGCAGACCGACTAAACAACCGGCGTGCTGAAGCAGACAGAAGTCTAGCTCTCAATAATAATATCAAATCATGAATCATCCAAATGAGGTGAGAACCTCTCCTTTTATAATGCCAAACTCCCTCCAAAACTCAACTGCGTCCTTACTCTCCTTTGACCTGCGCAGTTTACCTTGGGTCAGCCTGATGCCTCCCCCATCATACTCATGTGGACCCCCAAGGCCCCCTCTTTAAGTTATAACGTTAATCAACTAGGAAAACACTTTATTTTATAAAGTGAGGTGACTAAAGTGAGGTGACCCCTCTTATTTCTCACTTTATTTATTATTTCTAACTAAAGCGGCAAAATTAAACAGAAATGAAATATTCCAATTAGCAAGGCTAATTGGGAATATTACAATCTTTCACGTATCGTGCCTGAAGAAGGCATTGGGACAGCAGGTGATAGTGACAGAGGAGTTTCTGCCTACGGATGATGAGGGGCATTTGGTGCTACAGCCGGAGGCCATTATTGATATCAGGGAGAGGCAGTTGCAGAACAGAACAGCCCAGGAATTCTTAGTGAGGTGGAAGAATTTACCAGATGAGGATGCCACTTGGGAGAGTGAGAAGATCTTGCAGCATCCATCACTACAGTTGCTTGGGGTCAAGCAACATTTTGCCGGGGGAGACTATTAATTTTGACCAATTTTGCTTTATTATAGTCGGAGCATGAATAAAGTGAGTAAAATATTAATCAACTCACTTAGGATAAAAACACTTTCCTAAAGTCCACATCGAAATTAAGAAAAGGCTCCAAGGGATCTATAAAAGAAAAGGAGGCCATTGAGGGATATCTTTGGGATCATGTTATTTTATTGTATGAGAGGTGTGAGACCGTGGTTCTCTACTTCAGCCGTAGCCCCGGGACGGAAACCCTCGGGTGATTTGTGAGTGTTGGACGAAAACCCAACTCTCTTGAGGAGACTTCATTCAGAAGTTTCGCAGAGCTTCAGGGATTGGTGTGAGGATCATCCGGATCTTCAACTTGTGCTTCAGTGGAGTTTGGAGAGGTCAGTTTTGCCGTAGCCGATTTGCAGCAGTCTCCTTGCCGAGACATCTACATCATTGCCAGCGTCATTCATCAGTTGGGCCAGAGATCTTTCTGGGTTTGCTCCGCTTGCTTGGCAAGCTCAGGTTCCGCTATTCCTTTATGTTAATGTACTTTTTACCATGGATTAATAAAATGGCTTAGTGATTTTATCGACATCCATTGTGTTCTATTAGTGGTTGTGTGTATATTTCCATTTATTTTGCTGCTTAAGTTTATTTCTACAATTTTAATTAAAATATCCCATTTGGGATATTACAGTGGTATCAGAGCTTCAATCTTGGATCAGCTTGCAGGTTTCCAGTTTTCAGTTGCAGCTATTTTGGTTAGAAGGGCCTACGTAGCCATTAGAGGAGGCTCATTTGTGGGAGTTCCATTGGTGGGATTTTAGCGCTGGGATGTTGGGAGATTTATAGGAGAGCCATTTGAGGAGGTTGGCAGGAATTTTGGAGAGCAGTGATTGACAGTAGTAGCTGCAGTGCCAGAAAACGAAATTGGAAGAGGGCCAAACTACAAAGGGTCATATTTTGAAGTTTGGAATTAGAGGAAATCCTTGCTGGGTTTTCCTGGGTTTTGGGCAAGGATCACCTTCTCAAATTCCTAGAATTTTCTGAGCAGTTTTCAATGGGTAAATCAAAGGCCGAAGTCAGGAAACAGTGTAGTCTTGGAGCAGCAGTTGCAGAATTTCCAGAGTCGGCGCAGAGCTTGAGGAGAGACCATTTCCTTGCATCTGGGGTAACATTTTTCTCACCTGAGATTTTTTAGATTGCCTTGCTAGGATGAATTCATATTGTTGTGAAAAAATGATTTTGCCAAAGCCCAATTTGTGCAAAAATCTTAGAAAAAGCTTTAATGACTTAGAAAGAATTCAGTACCAACTACAGTTTGAAAAATCACTTGCACAAGGTGGTTGGAGCTGCAATGCTTTCTTGGATCAAAGAGAAAAACCAAACAACAAACCCTTTTCAAAAGGGGATACATGCCATCCTACAGTTAGAGCAGATAAGGGATTTGCAAAAAGAGTTTGAGGTGGGGAATTGGCACTTTGCACTTGGATCTGATTTGAAGAACCTAAAGATGACCACAAAAACTTTCCTTAATTTGGAGAAGCTAGAATCACATCTTCCTAAAGTGAGCCAATCAGATTTGAGGATCCTAAATTGGGCACTCAAACCAACAATGCTTGCTTTAATTCATCCAAGATTCTTGGAGCATCCTTGTGAAGGAGTCAGACTTATAGTAGCTTCTTGTCTCAGTGAGATTATCAAAATAACTTCACCTATGCTTCCTTATAATGATGACATTATGCGGAAAGTTTTCCAACTAATAGAAGAGAATCTTCAGGATCTACATAACATTTGGGGTCTTGCCATTGAGAAGAGGATGAAGATCTTAGAAATCATGGCTGGAGTCATGGGTAACAATGATGACATTTCCAAGATGCTACAGACCAGGTTGTTGACCATTTGGAGGAGATAATAATTGGTTTCACCTGTTGCTTATAAACTGGCTGAGAGTTTGGTTGAGCAAAACATTGCGTGTTTCAGGAGAGTGTTGACCAGGGAGGAGCTACTCCAATTTGTGGTAGATCAGGCAGCAAGAACGAGTTGAGAAGGAAGGGACTTTGCTTCATCTGCAAAGAACCTTGGGGGCCTGATCACTCATGCTTGAGTGATACAGCTGATGTGGCAGAGGCAGAATAGAAGGGCATTCCTTTTTTATGCCAAGGTGAGGACTCTTCTTCAGATGAGTCCATGGGACTAGTTGAGGATGCTTCTGGGGAGAGAGAGAAGTCATGCAGCGATGATGATAGTAGGCCGGAGTTGTATTCCAGTGTGCAGGGTGAGTAGACAGGGGACTCTATGGGAGATACTCTGGGTGATGAGTCACTTGTGATGATTCAGCCAGAGCAGCATATGATGGAGCCTGAGTCAGCAGAGAAGGATACTATGCACATCATGCATGATAGTCCTTTGAGGGAGAGCCAGATGGAAGCTCACATTGAGTATATGACGGATATGCGGCTAACCTTGGGGTCAGCCACTGAGGAGGAGCAGTCAGATGCACAGACACCGAGCACGGTGACAGCAATTGTAGATCCATATCCTCTAGAGATGTTGGAGGTTGATGGGATAGTTCTGCATGGGGCTAGGGGACAGCAGGAGCATTACATTCCCAATGAGAGGGATGAGTTGGAGATGGTGGAGTATCCATCTTTGGGCCGACACATTGATGAGGTGCAGATAGATGTACATGGAGTTAGCAAAGTTGTGGTACTTTTAGCGAGTAGCACCCTCCAAGAGTACATTGATAGGGCTTGCAGCATATCTTGCCCACTTTGGCCCATTATAGGGAGAGGGGCATTCTTCTACAGGCATATTTCATTGGCAGATGGAACAAAGCAGCATGAGTTGATTATGAGCTGGCGACAGCTCTCTAGGTTTGTTTCGTATGCAGTTGACACTACATTGGATTCTTCCTCCATGATATATTGGCGGGAGATCATAAGCTGGTACCCTCTTGATGGTACGATTGTCTTCGTAGGGAGCACAACAGAGCAGGGGCCCTTACACATAGTAGATGTTACAGATTCTAGCTGGCAGTGGGACACAGGTCGACATTTCTTCAACACTCCATCCCGACTTCAGGAGCGCAGGATCAGCATGGGATTGAGTCAGGACTTGGATTGGAGTCATAGATACAGCGCAACAGGAGTCATGGTCTTCACCTCTTAGGGCATCAGTTATAGCCAGAGGCAGTGCGTAGTCCGAGCCGTGGGACTTGGGCGATGATTGGCCATGGTGGCGTTGGGATCCGGGAGGATTGTTTGTTGGTTGGTACAGTGAGAGATTAGTTTGGGATCCCGGCATTGAGGGGTCTATTCCAAGTGGTTTGACACAGGTGCATAGCAGCACCCAGAGGTTTGTATGGGATCCGGGCATTGGGTCTCAGTTGTGGCGGGCCAACAGATTGGCCCACATATTTCGATTGCTTGAGGGCAAGCAATCTTGGGGCGGAAGATCTGTAATATTCCCTTTTTTGGTTTCACCTATGACAGGGCTAGGATGGACTTCCAGAGTTAGGAGCAGACCAGTCACAGGTATAGGTTGGTGTCATCAGTGGGCCCAAGGGCTTTTTGGAGGAGTTTTGAGGAGTTTCTGTGTTCGGGTGGCATTCGCTTGATATATTACATCATCCGAGCAGTTTGGCTTTCGTTCCGGTGCATTCCGACAACTTTCGGAAATTTGAGTTATTTATGGGCTTAACTCAGCTGATTATGCTCACGGTGGCATTCTGGGAGGAATACATGACTAAACACCTTAGTGTAATAACTCATTGGAATTGGGAAGAGGATACCTCCATGATGGGACAATTGGACATGAGTTTCAGTGACCAGAGGAGACGTGGTAGCCGATTTACTTTTTTCTGCATTAAAAATGAATATTTTAATAAGAGGGAAAAGTGCTCCATGAATAAAATAATAATATAATAATGCTCTAGAAGGCTCCAAGAGATTTATAAAAGAAAAGGAGGAGGCCATTGAGGGATATCTTTGGGATCATGTTATTTTATTGTATGAGAGGTGTGAGACCATGGTTCTCTACTTCAGCTGTAGCCCCAGGACGGAAACCCTCGGGTGATTTGTGAGTGTTGGACGAAAACCCAACTCTCTTGAGGAGACTTCATTCAGAAGTTTCGCAGAGCTTCAGGGATTGGTGTGAGGATCATCCGGATCTTCAACTTGTGCTTCAGTGGAGTTTGGAGAGGTCAGTTTTTCCGTAGCCGATTTGCAGCAATCTCCTTGCCGAGCCATCTACATCATTGCCAGCATCATCATCAGTTGCGCCAGAGATCTTTCTGGGTTTGCTCCGCTTGCTTAGCAAGCTCAGGTTCCGCTGTTCCTTTATGTTGATGTACTTTTTACCATGGATTAATAAAATGGCTCAGTGATTTTATTGGCATCCATTGTGTTCTATTAGTGGCTGTGTGTATATTTCCATTTATTTTGCTGCTTAAGTTTATTTCTGCAATTTTAGTTAAAATATCCCATTTGGGATATTACATTTGGCAATATCCCCTTCAGCAATGTCGGCCTTAGAAGTGCTACAATCATGTCCAACACAAAGGAAATTACTATTATCAGCCATTGGAGCTATTGATTCTCAGGATTCGAACCTCATGGTGTTTGACCTCGAAAATTTTACACCAAGACTCCCTCATCAGATGGCTTTTCATATTCCAATATTGGTCAAATCCAGACGAGTTTTTCGTACTGTAATTGATGAGGGAGAATATATGTGTATAATGTCGTTAAATTGTTGGAAAACTCTTGGTTCTCCAACACTCAACCAATCACCGACTATCCTTAAAGCCTTTGACAGAAGAGGATTTCATCCATACGGAATACTCCAGGATCTACCTATAGAAGGAAAAGGCAAAACCGTTAATTTAGAGGTGGAAGTTGTTGATGCCCCTTTTGATTACAACTTTATTTTGGGTTGTAGTTGGTCTTACGCCATGACTGTTGTCATTTCATCAGTCTTTCAGGTAATCATGTTTCCTCATAAAGGAAAGATTGTGAAAATCGATCAATTGTCATATTTTTCATCAGACCCTGCTTCTACAGACAACATCCAACATGTCGGAAAAACAATTATCCCATATGAAGATGTTGGTGTAGGACTAGTGAAGGATTCCGATCTCATGGGAACTTTCTCCATACCTCCACCTAACGTACCACGAACAATTTCCAACATCAATATGATCTCATCAAGCACTATACCATTCGATGACATCTGGGTAGTGCCTTCAGAATCAAAATTGGACTCTTTCAATGGCGAGATGCCTTTGAGTCCTTTTGAAAAACCATATGTAGCAGCACAATCGCATTATGACACACTTTCAACTACTCCTCGTCAAATGAATGTGATCAGCGAAGAATCATCTTCTCTATCAAGCTCAGCCTTGACATCATTTTCAGATCCCTTCAACGTGTATTTAACACTGATGAAAGTATTCGAGAAATTTTGTCGTCAGATGAATTACCCTGGGATGATCTACATCATAGATCTTCATTTTTACCTGATATTGATAGGTTTGAGAAATATTTTTCGTCTTTTTTACGATTGATTATGTCAAGGAACCACAAAATCCCATATCAATTACACATTCGGATTCTGAGACTAATTTGGGAAATATTTCTACAACAGTTCCTATCGACATATCAATTAAACCTGGAATTATTGAAAACATTCATATAGATGCTTCTTGTACAATGGAAGAGATTAACACTTACAAATCCCTATTTCAAGGATTCTGAGACATTTTTGCTTGGTCTTACGAAAAGATGCCAGGAATCGATCCTAAGATTGTAATTCATGAAATTAAGACATACCCGGATGCCAAGCCTATTAGACAAAGATTACGTCCAATACATCTGCGAAAGATGAAGCTATCAAAGCTAAAGTTGAGAAACTATTACAAGCAGGATTTATTTATCCAATTCCATTGACAAATTGGGTATCTAACATAGTTCCCATTATAAAGAAACAAGGGGACTATAAGAGTATGTGTCTATTATAGGGACATTAATAAAGCATGTCCAAAAGACAATTACCCTACACCCTATATCGACCAAATTATCGATAATTGTGCCGGAAATGAAATATTCTCATTTATGGATGGTTTTTTTGGCTATAGTCAAATCAACATACTCCCTGCCGATCAACCAAAAACAACATTTATATGTCCTTGCGGGACATTTGCTTATTGCAAATTACCTTTCAGAGTAAAAAACATTGGTGCAACTTTTCAAAGAGCTATGTCTTATGCATTTCATGATATCAAATATATTGTACAGTCTTATCTGGATGATGTACCTGCTCATTCTTTACGCAAAGACGATCATCCGACACACTTACAAGCTATTTCATGAGATGTAGGCATTACAAAATTCGTTTGAATCTACACAAATGTGTTTTTTGTGTGAAGACAGGACAATTACTTGGATTCATCGTTTTGAAAGATGGCATTCGTGTCGACCCTTTGAAGGTTGAGGCTATCATCAATTTACCTCCTCCTTCCACTCTTCGCCAACTCCAAAGTTCGCAAGGGAAAGCAAATTTTTTACGTAGGTTTATCCCGAATTATGTTGAGTTAACAAAAGGTTTTACCCGGTTGTTGAAACAAAGTGTTCCTTTTATTTGGGATGAGATTGCAGAAAAATCTTTTGATGCATTAAAAAATGCGTTGACCCATGCACCGTTATTGCATCTGCCCAATTACCATCAGGATTACTTTCTATACTTAGCTGTCTCTGATTCCACCATTGTAATGGTCTTGGTTCAGGAAGATGAATCTCACAATGAACATGTGATCTATTATCTCAGTCGGAATCTCAATCCGATAGAAATGAAATATGCGCATATGGAGAAATTGGCCTTGGCAACAGTTCAAGTTGTCCAACGATTCCGTCACTACATATTGTTACATAAAACAACCATGATATCTAATTGCAACCCGATGATGTATATCTTGACAAAACAATTACTCGGGGGAAAATACTCCAAATGGATTGTCATCCTACAAGAGTTTGATTTGGAATTCGAGAAATCTAAGTCAAAGAAATCACTAGTGTTTGTTGAGCTTATGTGTGACTTTCACAATACTGAGACAGAAATCGTGGTAGAGTCCCATTGCCAATGAATCTCTGTTTCTCATCAGTGCTTTAGACCCATGGTATGGAGATATCATTATATATCTTCAAACCCAAACCTTTTGCCCAGAACTTTTATGTTCAGATTGACGAAGAATCCGATATCAATCCCAGCAATACAATATTGTTGGCAACACTCTTTATCGTCGTGGTGCAGATTCTGTTTTTTGACGTTGTATAACTCATGCTAAGACTAAAAAAGTTTTAAATGATTTCCACCCTGGAGCGTGTGGTGGTCATATGTCTGAGTTTGCCACAGCTCAAAAGATATTGCGCGCTAGTTATTTTAGGCCATCCTTATTCAAAGATTGTATTATTGCAGTCCGAAAATGCCACAACTGCCAATTTTTTTATCGAAAGATGCATGCACCTCTAGCTCCTCTTCACCCAATCATTGCTATCAGCCCTTTTGCAAAATGGGGCATTGATTTCATTACATGTGACCCTCACTCGGCCGAGGGGCATGGGTATATTATTCTCGTTGTAGATTACTTTACCAAATGGGTCGAGGCGATGCCTACATTCGCGGTTGATGGCAAAACTGTAGCTACTTTCATATTCAATCATGTGATTGCTCATTTCGGTATGCCTCAGGTTATTATCACAGATCATGGGAGTCATTTTCGAAATATTATGATGACCGAAATTTCCGATCAACTTGACCTACACCATGATAATTCTATTCCGTATTACCCACAGGCTAATGGTCAAGTTGAAGCCGTCAACAAGGTTTTAACCACCATGATTAAATAGATTATTGGAACTCACAAATCAAATTGGCATACCATGTTTTTTTCGGCACTATAGACATACCGAACCTCTGCAAAAATTGCTACAGGGTTCACTCCTTTTCAACTTGTCTATGGTTTAGAAGTTGTGTTACCCATTGAATGCGAAATACCGTCACTCAAATTAGCCATTGAGTTGTTACCAGCTACCTCTGAAGAGGAGAAATGCTTTCTATACTTAGCACAATTAGATGAGACTCGGTGCACCACTACATTGGCTGCCGAAGCTCATAAGAAACGTGTGAAAGCTTAGTATGATCAAAGCATTAACCCTCGTGTTTATTCAGAAGGTGACCTAGCTTTAGTATACGATCAAGCTAACGATAAACTAGGCGCTGGAAAATTTGAACCGATGTGGCATGGTCCCTATATTGTCAAGCGTGTGCTTGTAAAAGGAGCCTATGAATTAATTGATTATGACAGAGTCTTATTATATAAACCTAGAAATGGTCTTTATCTTAAGAGATATTATTCTTAAACTTTCGTGTGAAGATCTCTCTTGTACAATAGTTACTTTTTACAATAGTGTGCCTTAGATTAGAAAAGTGTGCCTAGATTAGTTTTGTTGTTACTACTATCGCTGCTTATCTTGATTACTCTTCATATTGCAGATGTCAACATCCCTTCAAATATACATTGGTTTTGCTGATGGTGCCTGTCGTAGTACACGGAATATCTCTTCCGCGGCTTGGGTTATTTATTCACCCACCGATGAATTAATTTCTATTCATGGAATATGCCTTGGTCAAACAACGAACAATATTGCAAAATATAGCGTAGTCATTGAGTTATTATCTGATGCCATTTCATTTGGTATTCAGTGTTTGATCATTAGGTTGAACTCACAACTCATTGTATTACATTTAAACAGAGTTTATGCAATTAGAAATCCAATGTTATTAAAATTATTTTTTAAGGCTCATCTCTTGGAACGTCAATTTGATTATATTGAATATCAACATATTTCATAAATTTAAACACATTCACTGATGCATTAGCTAATCGTATTTTAATTATACACTTGCAACGTTAACAAAGTAAACTAAAACAACATTCAATCCATGTTGAACAAGATACTCAGAGAACAAAAGTAGTAATACCATTAGTATAGATAAGTTTGTGTTCAAAAAATATTACATTGTCTGTGATCATAGATTCAAACACCTTATGATCTAATAGATACTGATATAAAAAAAATGTCGATCTAGAATGATCATCCACTATCCGTGATGATGATCATGGTAATAGACTATAGCATGCGCCACCTTGCGTAGAAACAACCTGAATGGACCTGGAACACCTGTCACGTGTCTCTAAAGCCTGAGAGGGATATCATATGTTCCTATCTCTAGAATATCTATGGTCAACCTCTCAAGGTTGTGCTCCATGTCTGCTAAAATCTCTGTTGCCTGGTCCTGTGGAGGTGCTACGGGTTGTGTTTCTCGCCTGTCAAAGCGAAAAAGTGTTGCTGGTCGTTGTGGACCGACATCTGCATTTATATATTTCGGTCAGTATTGTACGATAAAAATAAAATAAAAATTAGATTAAAAACATCAAAATGATTCACAAACCTATCTCGTCCCATTTTGCCCCTGGAGGCAAAGATGTTTCAGGATCACCCCTGTAATCCATTCCTGCATAAGGAAAGTCTTCAATGGTGTAGACTTGGTTCCTAAGCTACATCAAATATGCCGGAGTAAATCGAACTACTGAACCACCCTCGCCACCATGGCGAGCCATTAGTGCTACCCATAGCATCATGTGAGGTTCTTGAGGAGTCCCACAATCCACTGGAATCAGTTGAAGAGCGAGAAATGGGATTCTCTCTAAAGAAAATGAAATGAGAATGACGCCATATCCGAAGTTTTTCAACTTCGCATTCTTTGCTCTAGTCAATTGACCTTTTATATTGGCCAATACTCCTTTGCACCAGTTAAATATGGTCCCTCTAAAACACTCTACTGCGGTCTGCATCTGTGATTTAGTGGCCACATGAGGAGCTGCACTCCCACATAATCTGGTTACTGTAAATGTTATACTTTCAACTCCAGTCACAATATTGTTTTAATATCTATGCGACCATCCTTCAAATCTGCATTATTGCTACAATATTGTTCTTTGTAGCTGGCAATGGGAAGACCTCCCCATCTGGCCTCAAATAAGGATATGCTTCTCCCTCTCCGGGACAATCCAGTAAGGAAATATATGTCCTCTAGCTCAATTTCGAGGATGTGTATTAACTACAGGGCCCTGAACAAGAAGACCCTGAAGAACAGGTACCCTATACCCAAGATCGATGGGTTGATGGATGAGTTGAGAGGAGCACGGTTCTTCTCAAAGATTGATTTGAGATCGGGCTACCATCAGATTCGCATGAGGGAACAGGACATTCCCAAGACCACCTTCAGGTGTCACTATGGGCACTTTGAGTTTTTGGTGATGCCCTTCGGGCTAACCAACGCACCAGTGACATTCCAGTCTTGCATGAATCACATCTTCCGCAGTCACTTGAGGAAGTTTATGTTGGTGTTCTTTGATGATATCCTCATTTACAGCAGGACATGGGAGGAGCATCTCCAGCACATTGAGGCAGTGTTGCACATTTTGGAGGAGGAGCAGTTCTATGCCAAGTTCTCCAAGTGTGAGTTTGGGTTGTCGGAGATGTTGTACTTGGGACATATCATAGGAGTGGACAGGGTGAGAGTCCATGAGGAGAAAATCAGGGCCATCGGAGATTGGCCAGAGCCGAGGAACATGACAGAACTTCGGGGATTCATTGGCATTTGTACTTATTACAGGAAGTTCGTCAGGAGTTTCTCACAGCTTGCTGCACCCCTTACAGATTTGACGAAGAAGGGGGCATTCAGTTGGTCAGATACCGCACAGCGAGCCTTTGACAGGCTCAACGAGGTGATGAGCAACTGCCCAGTGCTTACATTGCCGGATTTTACGCAGCCATTTGTTTTAGAGTGTGATGCGTCGGGAGAGGGGATCGATGCAGTATTGATGCAGGGAGGACACCCTATAGCCTTTGAGAGCCGGAAGCTCCTTCCACATGAGAGGTTGTATTCCATATACGACAATGAGATGTTGGCCATTATGCATGCATTGGCCAAATTCCGGCAGTATTTAGTGGGTAACAGGTTCAAGGTGAGGACTGATCACAACAGCCTCAGGTTCTTTTTGGAGCAGAAGCAGCTACAGGAGAGGCAGCAGAAGTGGATCAATAAGATCCAGGCATATGACTTTGGCATTGAGTATGTCAAAGGTAAGAACAATGTGGTAGCAGATGCCCTTTCACGTAGACCAACCACGTTGTCTCTTATGAGCTTGGATACGGATTGGAGGGCTCGACTTTTAGTAGAGTACTCCAAGGACAGATTTGCATGTGAGGTTCTGGTGGCGGATGACAGGTACAGGGTGGTCGATGAGATCATCTACTACAGGGACCGAATCTTCTTGACTGAGGGATCTCAGCTGAAGAAGAAGATACTTTAGGCATCACATGACTCACCTTTGGCCGACCATCAGGGGTTTACCAAAACCTACAGGGCCATTAGAGAGAGGTTCTCATGGAAGGGCCTCAAAGAGGACGTACTCCAGCACATCAAGTAGTGCGATGTTTTCCAGAGGAACAAGGGGGAGATGAGCCATCCCGCAGGATTATTGCAGCCTTTTCCCATTCCAGAGGGGAAATGGGAGAGTATCTCGATGGACTTCATCACAGGGTTGCCCATGGTGCAGGGCAAGGATTGTATCTTTGTCGTCGTTGATCGACTGACAAAATATGCGCATTCTTTCGCCATATCCGCGCACTACACAACAGCACAAGTGGCCAAGCTGTTCTTCAGAGAGGTTTTCAGGCTACATGGTCTTCCTAAGACCATCATCAGTGACAGGGATAGCCGCTTCATGGGCGGATTTTGTCAGAAGCTTTTCCGGTTGGTGGGGACGGAGTTGACACCGAGTACCAGTTATCACCCACAGACGGATGGACAGACGGAGATAGTTAACAAGTGGCTGGAGGGCTACTTGCGTAACTACGTCAATGGGCAACAGCGAGCATGGCTGAAGTGGTTGCATCTGGGGGAGTACTGCTACAACACTACTCATCACATGTCCATTGGTATGTCACCATTCTATGCTTTGTATGGGTATCATTCTTTATCTTTTGCTGATGTGATGTTTGGTGCTAGCAAGGCTCCGAGAGCCAAGATTTGGATCCAAGAGAGTCAGGATATACTCCGAGCTCTTAAGGACAATATCGCTACATCACAAAACCAGCAGAAGCTGTATGCTGACAGGGGTCGGATGGAGAGACAGTTTAAGGTAGGGGACTTGGTCTACCTACGATTGCAGCCATACCGACAGTCGTCACTGAAGCAGAAGGGAGCTGAGAAGCTCAAGCCCCGCTTTTACGAGCCATACAGGGTGATACGCAGGATTGGACAGGTTGCATATGAGTTGGAGTTGCCCCAAGGCAGCAAGATTCATAATGTTTTTCATGTATCATGCCTGAAAAAGGCACTAGGGCAGCAGGTGACAGTGACAGATGAGCTACCACCCACGGATGATGAGGGGCATTTGGTGTTGCAGCCAGAGGCTATTATTGATACCAGGGAGAGGCAGCTACGGAGCAAGATAGTCCAGGAATTCTTGGTGAGATGGAAGAATTTGTCGGATGAGGATGCCACTTGGGAGAGTGAGAAAATTTTGTAGCATCCATCACTTCAGTTGCTTGAGGACAAGCAACATTTTGTCGGGGGAGACTGTAATATTCCTAATTAGCTATGGCTAATTGGAATATTCGATTTTGCTCAATTTTGCCGTCTATAGTTTATTCATAAATAAAAAGGTGAGTAGGGGAGACAACTCACTTTAGAAATAAAAGTTCACTCCCTAGTAGCACAACGTTGTAACTTAAGTGAGTCGAGGGGACCAAGAGACCACGCAAAGAGGGGGCCACGTAGACACATGGAGGGACTGCGCAGGCCAAGAGGGAGCACGTGGCAACGTTAGAGGAGGTGAGCATTAGGGTTGAGAGGGGCTCATGCTATATAGAGGGGAGAGCCTCCTCATTTTGTTCATTCGTTGTTGATGATATTGAGCTGGTCATTTTGACTTCTTGAGCACGCTGGCTGTTTAGCCTGTCTGCAGCATTGTTTAGTGCGTTGAGTGTCTCCGATCAGAGATCTCGCCCTTAGCCCCGGGGGACTTCGAGTGCCTGCTCGGGCAAGGTAGTTTCTTCAACATTTTGTGGGAGGATTGGTGTTTGGGTTTTGTTGCGGAGCTGTGCATTCAGAGACTGCGCAGTCATTGAGAGGGAGGATGCAGTCTATTCAGGAGGAGCTCCGGATTGAGTTTCTTGCAGGGGTTTTGATCCTGGAGATTGAGCAGAGGATTAGCCTTTGCCTTTGGGAGGATTTTGGTGGCGTTTGGGGCCATATTTCAGTTGTTCCTATTCAGCCTCTGCGCAGAGCCTTGGAGGGCAGCGTAATTCCCCAAGGGGGTGATTTTTGGGGGTTAGCCATTTCAGATATGATTTCTGGGTTTTGCTGTGGTCGATGAGTAGAGGTGGATTTCAGATTTTCAGCTCATTTCAGCGAGAGGATCAGCCCCAAGTCATCAGTTCAATTCAACAGTAGCAGCTACACCGCAGTTTTCCAGCAGCTGGGACATAGTTCAGAGAGCAACCATTTCTTGATATTCTGAGAGTACTTCTTCACTTGCCTTGAGCAAGTCTAGGTGCCATCACTCTGATCACCTATTGTACTTCATTATATTTCTCAATATAATAAAATGGCTTAGCATCTTCTCTCTATATTTCTGGATGATTTGTCGTACATTCTATCTATGCTACTGTATGTTTGTTTTACTGCCATCTTTATGTATTTTCTGGCATTATAGTTCTATACCACTTGGTGTGTTCATTTCATACTCTTAGACAGAGTCTGGAAAGGGCCAGGTAGCCTCCAAATCTCACCCTCTTCACAGAGGTGAAATATCTGGTAAACGCCCTCCCAGTCCATCTCTGGTTAGAGTTGCTTGTGTTTTAGAGATATCCCCCAAAACGGGATATTACACTAAGCCAAGTATATGAGCTTTGATAGCACTGTAATATCCCAAATTGGGAAAAAATAATATCAGAGCGTTTGATTTGAAATAGGAAGAGTAGATCTAGCACTGAAGTGAAGGCCGAATTGGTGCAGTAGCAGCAGATCGAATCCCCAGAGGGATTGTGCAGTTTTAGCCAGGAGAGCTAAATTTGAGGTTGTCTCTTTTTGAGTGAGTCGACAGAGAGGTAAGACTTCTAGATCGAGATCATGTCAAGGTAGAGGGAGCTACATAGAGCCAGAGGGACATAGTTTTTCTACAAATAGTTGCTAGGCAAAGAAGCATCAAAAGAAGAAGAAGAGCACATAACAGGGAATTCTTCCTCAGTGAGTTCCTTGCCAAGGAATTCAACATTTTTCCAAGATCTGAGTAGCAGATCTACAAGCTCCACTAGCAGTGCATAATCCTGCCTAGTGTTGCATAGTGGGGAAAGAAGAGGAGCAGTTCAACAATTTTCGGCAGAAATGGCATCTCACGGTCTGAAAGGTTAGGATCGATTGGAGGGTTCCTCCAACTATGTGATCTGGAAGGAAAGGATCAAATTCCTTCTAGACGAATATGATTACAAGACGCTCGTGGACAACGTGGTTGTGTACCTACAGATCCAGATCAAAATAAAAAGTACAAGTCCGATAGGGCAAAGGCCAAGAGACTTATCCTGGATGGTGTCAAGGATAATATAGTCTCTCATATAGCTGGCAAGAACATAACCAGGGAGATATGGGAGGCCTTGGCCCTGCTATACGAAGGAACTTCCGAGTAGCAGAAGAGGTACTTGGAGCAAAAGCTCCGGATGATCCAGATGCAGAAGGGGGAGAGCATTGCTCCATTCTTAACGAGACTTCAGGAAATTCGTGACTAGTTGGCAGCTGTGGGATCCACCCCAACTACTACAACTATGGTGAGGTTGGCCCTTAATGTAGTCACCGAGGAGTGGCATGTTTTTGTCCAAAGTATCTTGGGCAAGGAAACACTTCTCCAAGAGAGAAATGGGGCGACATAGAATTGTAAGTTCATCTTGAACTTTAGTTGGGCAGGATCCTTGAGGATCCCACCTCTTGGATCACAACCTTGCTATGGGTGCCCATGATCAGTAGCGAGATGGAGGAGTCTTCAATAGGAGCTGAGGAGCGATGGGGCAACAGTTGCATTAGATAGCAGTGCCTACTTCTAGAGTAGCGCAGAGCACAACAGTGTAGTACATCAGAGGGACAACGCAGTAGCTATCAGCAGTTAGCGTCTTCAACACCGAGGTGCATCCACTGAACACTTGTTCAATTTTGGGTGGTTTTCAGTTGCTTCTCTCAGCAGCTATGTTGCAGTGCAAAAGCAGTGTTATCAGTGGCAGTGCTAGCAGCATAACAGGTGCAACACTTGAGAGGGAGTTGTAGTACAGATGCAACAATGGCAGTGCCAGTGTCATGGGCAGCAGTACAGTTGCAGCAACAATGCAGTGGATGGTGGACAACTTGTCAGACATTAGCAGCATAGAGGATGCTTCAGGGCCAAAGCAATATGCAGGCATGTTGTTAGAGCACTTTCCTCGCTAAGAGGGAGTGTTGATTTTTGGTAGCATCGAAAGTGCTCTAAGTCTCAAAATTTGTGGAGAAACTTAGGCATTGGTATTCCAAAGAACACAGAATTGGATTATGAAAATTCCACTCGGAATATGTTTTATTGTAAAAATTAATTATTTTAATGGGGACCCTAAGTCTAAACTTAGGGAAATTAAATAATTAAAGGGTGTTAATAAAACAGAGTGTAAATGTTCTATAAAAAGCGAAGATCAAGTCAAATTATAATCTTAGTCATTGATTAGAGATATAATCTCGGCAGTTGATGTCTCAACGAGAAGACTGTAAAGGAAGACTTGAGGGTCATTTGGAAAGACACACAGAGTGAATCAAGTGATCGAATTCTTCTGACAGAGCAAGTGCTTGGATGAAGAGCAGATCTAAGTGATTCCAGCGCAGTGAGGGGCAGAGACAGATATTAATTGAAGGATCTTCTCTAGGACCAAGAATACTAAGTAGAGAGGCAGAAAAACCAGTAGAGGAAGCAACACAACCTCCAAAGGGTGTGATACAGCACCCAAAAGGGGTGACTGAGGCCCACGCAGAGGCAACGCAGTGTTTTCAAGAGATAGTCCGAGATTTGCTGGGAGATGAAGGTGTTGAGTTCGAAGGGCTGGAACTAGACTTTCCGAGGAGCAAATCGATTTGAGAGAGGAGGAGACGCAGTCCACAGAGGTCCCCACGCACGTCTACGCATCTACTGTGCAGAGGCTGCGTAGAGGATACTAGGGTTTCGCCAGTTCAGCTACCGGATCAGTCGAGACTTGCATTGTGAGGTAAACTCACAATATTTTTGTCTCTCATGATTTCTCTGTACTGGATATCCAACAAGTCATCCATAGATTGTATTAAAAAACTGCTACCTAATCTACTGCACCGGTTTTCCGGCACTGGGATTTTCTGGGGACTTTCGTCCAAAATAAAGGTGTCCTATGTGTGATTTGTTCTTTGCTCAATTTCCTTGTTTCAGAATCATCTACTATTAAGTGTAGGATGCTTCAGTAATTTACTTCAATAATTCATGAAGAAATATGAATTAATTCTGTAATGTAATTTACAAAATAGGAAAAGTAAATTCATCTAGTTGCAGTAGGATTCGTGAGATTATTAGATCTAGAAATTTTCACAGTTTTCCTGTTGAGGAGACAACATTGGGCTAGTTCCAGATTCCGGAAAGATTTTTTGGAAGCCAAAAGGTCTTCAATTTCCAGGCAGTAGAGAGACCAGAGCAGAGACAGAAGGGCAACTGTAGTTGTGATGTAGAGACTGCATGGGTGACGCAGTCACTATGCAAAGGTAGCATAGGGTAGTCCAGTCTTGGTGCAGATCAGTGTTGGGTTCCCGTGCAGGAGTGAGGTTTTTCTCACAAGATCTCTTTTGTCAGTTTCTCTGTATGATTTGACTGATGTGTCAATCGTATATTTGTACTCATAAATATTTACTACATTATATATAAACCCTCAAATTTGTTGCATAGATTTTCTCGCATTGCGTTTTTCTGGGGACATTAGTCCAAAAACAACTGTATAGAATGGTTGTATGATCTATGCTTGTTCATAATTGTCCCCATGCAGGCCTACGCATCTACTGCGCAAAGGCAGTGCAAAAGGTGTTGGGGTTTCGCCAGTTCAGGTACCAGAATGGTCGAGACTTGCAGTGTGAGTTAAACTTACAATATTTTTGTCTGTCGTGATTTCTCTGTACTGGATAGCCAACAAGGCATCCAGAGATTGTATTCAAAAACTACTACTTAATAATAAAAACCCTCAGATCTGTTGCACTGGTATTCTCGCATTGGGTTTTTCTGGAGACTTTTGTCCAAAATAAAGGTGTCCTATGTGTGATTTGTTCTTTGCTCAGTTTCCTTGTTTCAGAATCATAAAGTATTAAGTGTAGGCTGCTTCAGTAATTTACTTCAATAATTCATGAAGAAATATGAATTAATTCTGTATTGTAATTTACAAAATAGAAGTAAATTCAGCTAGTTGCAGTAGGATTCTTGAGATTGTTAGATCTAGGAATTTTCACAGTTTTCCTGCTGAGGAGACAACGTTGGGCTCGTGCCAAATTTTAGAAAGATTTTCTAGAGGCCAGAAGGCTTCAGTTTCCAGCCAGCAGAGAGACCAGAGTAGAGACAGAAGGGCAACCGTAGTTGTGACTCAGACACTGTGTGGGTGATGCAGTCACTGCGCAAAGACAGCGTAGGGTAGTCTAGACTTGGTGCAGATCAATGTCAAGTTCCCGGGGAGGAGTGAGGTTTGTCTCACAAGATCTCTTTTGTCAGTTTCTCTTTATGATTTGATGGATGTGTCAATCGTAGTTTTGTACTTAAGAAACATTTACTGCATTATATATAAACCCTCAGATCTGCTGCATCGATTTTGCCGCATTGGGTTTTTCTGGCGACATTAGTCCAAAAATAACTGTGTCGAATAGTTGTGTGATCTATGCTTGTTCAGATTTTTTTCCACAATTGTATTTCTTCCGCAGTTTATTAGTGTAGGTTGCAGTGTGATGTATTCAGTGTTTGCCGTAGTAAACTGCAAATATATTGTTAAGTTAAAATTGACGGAATTTTCACATGGTATCAAAGTTTGTTTAAGCTAAGTGCAAGAGAAGCAAAGAACAGATCCAGCAGATTCAGCGTTGGTGAAGCTGGGATCAAAGAGTTGTGTAAGCAACAAATTGATCTCCTAGTTGACTGCACAGTCCAAACTAGGAGGGCTAGACCAACAGAAAAATCTCTCTCTGAGTGAGCCGACAGAGAGGTAGGATTATTCTAGTTTGTTGTTTGTCCGAGGCAAGAGGGAGCAACGCAACAGATCTACCCAGATCAACAGCTAGAGTGCCGTAGTTGACTGCACAACAGTGGTTGTTGGTGCAAAGCATCAGGAAGCATAATCGAAACACAGTTTTGGGGATTTCTAAATTCAGTGAGTTTTCTTGCCCAAGAAACTTATATTCCCCGTGCATTACTAGCAGATTTTGTGTCTTACTCCACAAGGAGTGCATAAAGCCACCTACACAGAGGATGACAGGCAGCAGATCGATGGTGTTTGGGTGAGATGGCCACCAGCGAATTGCGTGACCAAGACCGGTTGGAGGTTGCCTCCAACTATGTAATCTAGAAGGCAAGGACATCCCTCCTTCTAGATGAGCATGACCTCAAGCACTTTATCAACAGTGCTCAAGCTGAACCGATGGATGAAGCACCATTAAGGGCCTTCAAGAAGAATATGGCTAAAGCCAAGCGGTTGATCCTCGATGGAGTGATGGAAGATATTGTTTCACATATCCCTAGCAAAGGGATAGCCAACGAGATGTGGGATGGGTTGGAGACGCTATATCAGGGGTCTTCTGAGCAGTCAAAGATGTTTCTAGACGAGAAAATGCGGACCACCAGGATGCAGAAGGGAGAGCGTATTGATCCATTACTGACTAGACTTCAGGAAAACCGAGATCAATTGGCAGTCGTAGGAGCAGGCTCCTAAGGCCACAGAGATGGTCAAATTGGCCCTCAACTCAGTGTCCGAGTATTATCAACTTTTTGTCCAAAGCATCCTGGGTAGAGAGAACTTGCCATGGGAGTCAATGTGGGCAGCTCTTCAGGAAGAAGAGATGCTGAGAGACTTACTGAAGTGTCAACTTGAGGGCGACAACAGCAGCAGTTCGAAGATCAAGGAGGAGGAAGAGAATGTGACCCTTGCATCAAAGGGGCAGCCATAGCAACATAGGAGGAAGAAGGATCTATCAAAGATCAAATGTTTCCGATGTGGCGAGATGGGACATTACGTCGCATAGTGTCCTCTCAGAAACAAGGACAAAGATGAGAAGCATGATCCTTAGGCCGGAGTTGCAAAGATAGAGGAGGAATTTTCTATGATTGCTCATATACCTCCAGGATGGAGGTGGGCTGATTTGGAGTTGTAGACCCAGAGATCTACAAGATTGTGCAGGATCCTTGAGGAGTTCACCTCTTAGAGCAGTGTGCAGCAGGGCATAGTTTTAGAGCACATTCCTCGCTAAGAGGGAATTTTGATTTGGGGTAGCATCGAATTTTGTGGAGAGGATTAGACACATGTATTCTAGATAACCCATAAATCGTTTTGTGAAATTCCACTCAGATTATATTCTATAGAAATAATTAATTATTTTTAAAGGGACCCTAAGTCTAAACTTAGGAAAATAAAATAGTTAAAGTGAATTAATAGAATATGAGTGAGAATGATCTAGAACAAACGGAGTCAAAAGTTAAAAATAACACTTTGTTTTTCGGAATAAAGCCATAACAAGGAAACCATCAGCTGCCCCCATGTATACATTGGAACCTCTAGGAATCTGCTAGTAAAGAATGAGGATGTTTATTGATTTGTGAAAATTTTATCTATTGCAACAACTATAAATTATTCTCCTAATTGTAAATTTAATTATGTAGCTTATTTGCTACGAAAAACACTGAATAAAATGACAAATGCAATTTTCACCATAAAAATACTGCGGAAAATAAAAGGCTGGAAACTGAGAAATGCTAACACACACACAAATTTTGACACCTATTTTTGGACAATTGTCCCCGAAAAAACCCAACTTGGGAAAACTGGTGCAGAAGATGAGGGTTTTATTATTATTATTATGCAGAAATTTTTTTGAGTACAGTATAATGATACAAAAGTGGCGCTTCTATCTGAGAGAAATACTAGCCAAAATATCTTAGGGAATTTACCCTCCTCTCCAAGAAATCTCAGCTCAGTCTGAGCTAAAAAATGACCCTCAGAATGATCTACGTCCACCTCTGCGCAGTCCCTTGAACGCTCAACCCAAAACTCCCTCTGAATCAGACGTCCTTCCTGTCTCTGTTGCTAGAAGTATCTAGCTAGGCCTTCTGGAAATTTTCCCATCCTCCGACACTTGAAACAACCCGCTCCTCAGCTAAATCTAACTGTCCCTCTTGAGGCGCTGCGTAGCCTCTTGGAGAATACTTTTGGCCTCCTCTTCTGACTCCTTCGGAACTGGAAGTTCCTCAAAAAAATCTTTATGTTTCCCCTCTGTCCACTACTACTCGATCACTGGCTTGATCCCACTGCTGAATCTCCTGCTACAGGAAATCAAACTTCCTTGATGACCGAGTATCTACAATTGGTGCATTCTCCATCTACCCATCGACTTCTTCTTATAATCTTATGTTGGGAACCAACAACCAAGATTAGAACTTAATTAAGGGCCCAGATTAATTCCTAGTTGATCCATGTGAGTTTTTTCTAGAGAATTCTCACCTTATCTCAATTAATTTTTATTAATTAATCCCTTTCCCTAAGTGTAAATTTAAGAAATAATTAAAAATTGGCTAATAATCTAATTTAGGCACTTCTAGGTGGAATTTTTAGAAACAATTTTTGGGTTATGGAGATCTCATGTGTTTTAGCCTCTCCCCAAAGTTTCGAGACTATAACACCTCCGATGCTACAAAAACTAACGTTCCTTCTTAGCGAAGGTCTTCTCTCTAGTGTTGCACATAATACCACAACACCTTGTTTTTGTACCACCCTTGTCATGCTTTTGATATCTGGCCACTGCCCAACAACAACTGCGCAACTTTCATGCTGCATCTCTGCTACTACTGACATTGCTATACTGCTGCCAACTCTGCATTTGCACTGCAACTCCCTCTCATATGTTGCTTTTGCAACTATAACAACTGCAACTGGGAAGCATCCAAAATAATTTGCCCCTGCTACTAAAATAGGTTCTCCACCACACCCATTTGTTCTCTGAAATAAACAAACTTAGCTCTCCTAAGAGCTTTCATGAGTATATCTACAACTTGCTCTTTTGTGGGAACATACTGTAACTGGACTACTCCACGCTACACACAATCTTTGATGATATGACACCAAATATCTATGTGTTTCGACCTGTCATGAAACATTGGATTCTCAGAGTGCTTGATGCAACTGTGATTATCACAATAGACACTAGTTGCCTCCATCCTCTACCTGAACAAGATTACTAGCATCTTTCGAAGCCATATAGCTTCGCACGTAGCTGTGCTTGTTGCCATATACACCGCTTCTGCAGAGCTCAGTGCTACTGACTTTTTCTTCCTGCTGCACTAAGAAACCATTCTTGATCCAATGCTGAAGTAGTACCTAGAGGTACTTTTCCTATCCACTGAACTGCATGCCTAATCTGCATCTGTGAACCCACATAGTCTGATGTCATCCCATCAGGTATATCTCAACCCATACTCAACTGTGTTGCGCACATACCTAAAAATATGCCTCACTGCTTCCCAATGTATCCTCTTTGGTTATACCATAAACTAACTGAGGGTATTTACTGCGAAGAAGATATTTGGCCTAGTGTTGACCAAATACATGAGAGAACCAATAAGTTGTCTATATAAGGTGGGGTCAACATCCTTGTCCTTTGATGCATTTATCTTCTTCCAGTTGGTGATCATGGGCATAGATATGGGTCTACAATCCTACATTTTGAACCTCTTCAGAACATTTGTAGTGTATCTTCCCTACCTAAGAAATATCTCCCCAACCTTCTACCATACTTCCAATCCGAGGGACTATTGTATCAAGCCCAAATCCTTCATATCAAACTCTGCAGCCAGGTTCCTCTTGCAGTTTTCTATGAGCCTTGATGATCCTATCAAGAAGAGAACATCCACATACAATACTAGGATGAGTGGCTCACCCTCTACCATAAAATAGTAAAGGTTGGGATTTGCATCACTCTTGACGAATCCCATCTGCTACAAGTAGCTTTCAATCCAACCATACCATGCCCTGGGAGCCTACTTGAGCCCGTATAGAGCTTTCTTCAGTCTGCACACATGAGTGCGCCTCTCATAAGTCTTGAGGCCCTTTGACCATTATATATACACTTCTTCCTTTATCACACTGTTCAAGAAAGTTGTTTTGACGTCCATCTGGTGAATCTGCCATCCCATTTGAGCTATTAGGGATATAACTGACCAAATAGGTGCATCTGGAAACTGGGGTGAAGGTCTCCTCATAATATATCACTTCTTTTTGGGCATACCCCTTTGCCATGAACCTAGCCTTGTACTTCTCCACATTGCCATCTGTAGCATACTTGATCTTGTAGATCCATAGAGAACCTAAAACTGACCTATCCTCAGGCCTCGACACCACCTCCCATACATTGTTCATCATGATAGAACTGTATTCTTCTACCATGGAATCTACCCACACCTAATATGTTGTGCGGCTTCTTGAAAGTTGGAAGGTTTTGCAACCTGAACTACCAATGCTTGATGTTTGTCACGTTATCTGTGCTCTCCCTTGATCATCCTAGGAGCTCCAATAAACTCCTCTACATCTCTCAATGTCTGATGAACTTCAATTCTGGCTAGACCACTAGTAGTGGGAGGTTAAACCAACTCCTCCTCATCCTACCTCTGTTGCTCCGTCTCTTGAGATCTCACTGGATTCCCTGCTCTTGAGGAAATCCTAGTACCGGTCACTATACTGGATCCCCGTGACTGTCCCATTGATGGTCCCACTGGCTGCCACTTTGGCTACTCCTGTTACTGGAACAATGGAGCTTCAGCTGACTCATTCTGAACACCAGTAGACATCTCATGAGACCTCTTGAAAGCACAATATTCCATGAAATTTACGTCCCATCTCGCGACAATCTTCCTATCATTAGGAATGTATATTTTCTATGCCTTGGAGGTTTTGCTATAACCAACGAGAAACCCCTTCTTTGTAGTCTGATCCAATTTGGTGTGCTTCTCATATGGCATGTGGAAATAAGCAACACTGCCAAAGATATTGAAGTGACTAACTTCTAGCTTCTTCCCTGTGAAGACCCTTTCTGGCGTTTTCTTCCCCAATGCTCTATGAGGAGTCTTGTTTTGAATATACACTATGGTGTTACATGCCTCTGCCCAAAGAAACCTGGGAAATTGTGGTCATATAACATTGCTTTTTCAACCCCAACTATGGTTTTGTTTTTTCGCTCCGCTACCCCATTCTACTGTGGATTGTAGGGAGTTGTCCACTCTCAAATTGATGTCTTCCTTCGCACAAAAATTGTGAAGTATTTATCAATATATTCTCCACCATTATCTGAGCCACCTTGATCTTCTTCCCTATTGAAACGATCGAAAACCTCATCCTTGGTCTTCATGAAGTAGATCTAGGTTTTCCTGGAATGGTCATCAATAAAGGTGACGAAGTATTCCGCACCACCAAAAGCTCTAGTGGACATCGGGCCACAAATATCTGAATGTATTAATACACCATTTGCTCTCATGTCACTTCTTGGGAATGTTTCCTTAGCATACTTCCCAAGTACGCATCCTCTACGCACATCATCGTGTTCTGTGCCAAGTTCTAGAAACCTTGTTATTGTCTACCTGAGCATCTTGAGTGCTCCATGGTGTAGATGTCCAATTCTCCTATGCCATAACTCATTCAGTTCCTTCCCACTTCTATTGTCACTGCTTATTAGTGCCATTGGAGAGTCAAGCTGCAACCTGTATAATGTTTTGCTTTGAATTCCAATCTGTCTCACCCTCTTCCTGTGAAAATTTCTTAATCTATGAAACCCTACTGCTAACCATCGATTTACTTCTCCTACTTGATTATTTATACAAGTTATTAATCCAAATATTCAGGAAAACAGTGAAGTAAACACAAATAGAAACCTATACATGCAGATCATTTACTGAATATAACACATATGACAAAGTGAGACACATATTTTTTGGACAAATGTCCCCGAAAAAACCCAATGCGGGAAAACCGGTGCAACTAGCTATGGAGGGTTTTATTATTATGAAGAATCTGAATAGAACAATTTATGGGCACCAGACATGGTTGGCCCTACAGAGAAAATCATGGCAACAATACCTCTTTCACTCGGAGAGAGAAAATATGGCTGATTCACACCCTCAAATGGGATTTACAGAACTTGAGCCTTTTCTGGCCCACCAAAAACTCCGACATTATTCCTCAGCCCTCTGCGTCAGCCTTACTGGCCTGCGTCAACCTTTGCGTTGCTCTGGAAGGGCCTGCATCATCCTCTCTGTACTTATGCTGCCCCTGCGCTGCCCTCACTGGGCCTGCGTCAGCCTTGCATGGCTCTTGCTGCCTCTACGCTACCCTGACAGGGCTCTGGCTGGACTGCGTAGCACTAGCTGCCCTCTGCACTGCTGGATATGATGCCTCTCTGCTACTATTGTATTCTTGGCCTTGGATTCAGAATCCCTAGCCAATACTGCCCCTAGCTGCACTACAAACTCTTCTTGAAATTCTTAGCAAACCATGCCCTAGAATTTCAGCTTAGCTTTAGTGCTCAGCCAACTGTTCTCCAACTGACCCGAAGTCCTTCTCTTATAATTTTCTCGTTGGGAAACCAATGGTCATGATCTAATCTCCAATCAACGACTAAGATTATAAGTTGCTTGATCCACGTCACTTCGAACATTCTCATCACATGTTTAATTTAATTCACTTTAATCTTTTAATTTTCCTAAGTTAGACTTAGGGTCCTTAACTAAAAAGATTAATTATTTGAATCTTTATCAAACCAGATGGAATTTCTCCAAACGCTATCTGGGTCTTGGAGATCTCATGTACTCCAGCTCCTCCACAAAATTTTGGAGCTAGAGCACATCCGATGCTACCCCAAAATCTCAACACTCCCTCTTAGCGAGGAGTATGCTCTAGCAATACAACCACACCGAAGTATTTCCCTGATCTCTGGCACTGGTCTCTGCACTGATGCTTGGCTTGCTGCCCTCCATCACTTCATTGTTGTTGCTCTCTATATTACTGTCCATGACTCTGCCATAGTCACTCCCACATCTGTACTGCAACTCCCTCTGAATTTGCTACATCATGTTGCCCATAGCACTTCCACTGCTAACTGCTGCACTGCAACTCAGTTGCTGAGAAGTAATCAACTAAAGGACCTCTACCCAATCACTGACAGACAAGTCAGTTGGTCTGCATCTCATCACTGAAGCTCCCTTGGCTGTTGCGCTACGCTGTCCCCCTGAAGCCACTACGTTCCTGCAGCTCTGCACTACGTAAGCACTGCATCCTCTACGCTGCTGAAGACCCATCAGCCCCTCTGCGCTGATGCTTCTACGTTGTTGTTGGCTTTGCACTGTGTTGCTCCCTCTACAGCGTCCCAGCTCTACCCTTGGCTTCATTGTGATCCTCTACACCCACTGCTCCAATCATCCCCGCTACTGTATTAAGGCTCCTGTAGCACGTATGTGATCCAAGAGTTGGGCTACTCAAGGATCCTGCCTCCACTGTGTAGCTGCTCTATAGATCAATATCACCCCACCTCTTCTCTCGAGGCACATGAGCACTCATGGCCACATCATCATCGAAGCCATCGTCTTCTTGAGCTATTGCAACCTTGGAAGTAGAAGCTTCCTTGTCGTTCTTCCTTAGAGGACAATTGGTGGCGAAGTGTCCAAGTTCACCACATCTAAAACATTTGATCTTTGATAGATCCCGCTTCTTCTTCCCTTGCCGCTTCTTAGATATCAAGGTTGCATCTTCCTCTTCCTCCTTCTTCACTTTGCTTGATCTGGTGCTGGCTTGTCTCTTGCTCATACAACGGATTTCCTCTTGTCGGAGGATAGCCCGCATGTCGGCCCAGCTTGGAAGGTCCTGTCTGCCCAAGCTGCTTTGGACAAACATTTCCCAATTCTCTGTGACAGCATTTAGAGCAGTCATCACCATGACATCATCATCCACTTTAACCCCCATGGCAATCAGTTGATCCCGGATCGTCTGCAACCTGAAGATAAAAGGATCGATTTCCTCCTCCTTATTCATCATATATAACTTCATCTGGTTCTCCAGAAGCATCTTCTTCTGGAAGGATTTCCCTTGATACATTGTGGTTAACGCTTTCCACATACATTAGTCATCTTCTTCTCGACTATGTGCGGGACCACATGATCCTTGACCTCGTCCATGATGAAGCGCTTAGCATGTGCTTCAGCTTCATTATGCTTCACGAGAAGAGCAACATTGGTTGGTGTAACCATGACGCTTTCTACATGCTCCAGTAATACACATGCCTCCAAGACCGTCAGAACTCTGGCCTTCCAAATAGAAAAGTTGGACAAGTCGTCCTGTAATATTCCTAATTAGCTATGGCTAATTGGAATATTCGAATTTTGCTCTATTTTTCTGTCTATAGTTTATTCATAAATAAAAAGGTGAGTAGAGGAGACATAACTCACTTTAGAAATAAAAATTCACTCCCTAGTAGCACAACGTTGTAACTTAAGTGAGCCGAGGAGGCCAAGAGACCACGCAGAGAGGGGGCCCACGTAGACACATGGAGGGACTGCGTAGGCCAAGAGGGAGCACGTGGCAACGTTGGAGGAGGTGAGCATTAGGGTTGAGAGGGGCTCATGCTATATAGAGGGGAGAGCCTCCTCATTTTGTTCATTCGTTGTTGATGATATTCAACTGGTCGTTTTGACTTCTTGAGCACGCTGGTTGTTTAGCCTGTCTGCAGCACTATTTAGTGCGTTGAGCGTCTTCGATCGGAGATCTCGCCCTTAGCCCCAGGGGACTTCGAGTGCCTGCTCAGGCAAGGTAGTTTCTTCAGCATTTTGTGGGAGGATTGGTGTTTGGGTTTTGTTGCGGAGCTGTGCATTCAGAGACTGCGCAGTCATTGAGAGACGCGGTCTATTCGGGGAGGAGCTACGATTGGGTTTCTTGCGAGGGTTTGAACGAAGTTGAGCGAAGATCGGCCTTTTGCCAGCACAGGAGGATTTTGGTAGGTTTCGAAAACCGTATTTCAATTGTTCCTATTCGACCTGCGCGAACGCGGAAGAGCGGCGTAATTCCCCAAGGGTGATTTTCGAGGGTCGGCCATTCTATTATGATTTCTGGCACAACATCGAACGGTAGTGAAGGTTGATTCCAGTTTCAGCTCATTAAAGCGAAACCGACTGGTCATCGATTCATTTCGACGATGGCCGACTCGCGATTTCCCGGCGGTGGGGCATGGGTTCGAGAGAGCGACCATTTCTGGTTATTAAGTGTTCTTCACTTGCAGCAGAAACAATCTGGTGCCATCTTTCACTATCCCTCTTGTACCCTCATTCTATTTGGGTATAATAAAATGGCTTAGCATTTTCTCTCTATATTTCTGGAGCATTTTTTATGCATTCTATCTATGCTATTGTATGTCTGCATTACTATTATTTTTATATCTTCGGGCATTCTAGTTCTATACCACTTGGTGTGTTTTCCTCATACTCTTAGACAGAGTTTGGAAAGGGCCAGGTAGCCTCTAGATCTCACCCTCTTCTCAGAGGTGAAATATCTGGTAAACGCCCTCCCAATCCATCTCTGGTTGGAGTTTGCTTGTGTTTGAGGGATATCCCTGAAAAGGGATATTATAGTGGTATCAGAGCATAGTTCTGGCTCAGCCTGTGGAGCTAGTTGTCTATGACATCGGGGAAGAAGCCCTACGTTTGCTACAAAGGCAAGAAGTACAAAGATCTTGAGTGTAGGTTGGAGAACACCTACGGAGGGAGCGCTGTTCGGTGGTGGACGCGAACGGGGAAGAGGCTTTGTGGCCGGACGCGAGCTTCGAGAGGGGGAGACATGCAAGTTAGGAGCGAGAGGGCGGGTAATGGATGATAGTGAGCAAAAACGAGATGAGGAGGCACTCTCAAATATTATGCGGTCTGGCGGGGACGGTTGAGGTGATGGGCAGTTCTGCTTCTTGGGCTGGGCGGCGTGAGAGCACGGGTTTTCCGGTGGGGAGAGGATCGGGTACATCCCACCATTGCCGAGCATGGTGCTATTCGATGATGCTACTCAGCGGGTAGCCCACATCCCTGCTCTACCCGCCCGCACTCTCTTGGGACACGGGCGAGAGCCCGGCGGGGAGGCACAGTGGTGGGTGGTGATTTTGCAGGTATCGAGCCTCACTTTTGGACTATATTGTCTCTCGTTCAGAGATTTTGTTCAGCTTTAGCGGGACAGTAGACCCCGCGACCATCATAGAGGGCACCGGCATTATCATGACGAAGATACCCACCGCACAGCTAGCAGATTCCACTTGCCTACGTTTAATGGTTCATCAAACGGTTCAGCGAAGTCTTGGGTGGAGAAGTTGGACATCTATTTCCAGCTTAACCAGATGTCGGAGACGGAGGCCATCAAGGTGGCAACATTACATTTGGATGGTGAGGCCCAGGACTGGTGGTTTCATGGTATGATTACACTCGGACATTCTACAGTGACAACATATGCCGAGTTTACCAGGAGGTTGATAGAGAGGTTTGACCGAAGGGATCCGAAACAGCACTTTGTTGAGCTGACGAGGCTCAAACAGACCGGGAGCCCAGAGACATACATTGCAGACTTTTTGAGGGTTTCAGTGATGGTGCCAGATCTATCCGCAGCACGGATGATCTATATGTTTATGGAGGGGTTAGCAGAGCTACTTCGGGGTCTAGTCAGATCAACTAGACTAGCCACACTCCAGGATGCTATTAGCAGGAACCGGGACTTACAGGATGGCCCAGGACTCGGACACCTTATCCCTAGAGACAGGGCTTCCAGCCCAAGGGGAAGGATGTGAGGATTCCGCCTCCAAAGGGAAATCCAGGACAGGCACAGACGAATGATGATGCTAGGAGGGAGCTGAAGAAGAAGCGGTTGTGCTTTATTTGTCAGGAGCCGTGGGCACAGGGACATAGATGTGCTGCTGGCAAAGCACACTTCATTGAGGTCTTCTCCGAGAGTAGCGAGGAAGAGGATGAGGAGGATGACGTGGAGGCAGGAAACAGTCAGACAGCCCAAGATCAGTTGCCACCACCACCTCCAGAAGTAGGAGGTGCTGCTTTTGCACCCACAGGGAGGACCCTTGCAGCGTTGCGAGGAGTTCCTAAGTATTTGACGCTGCGCGTACGGGGGACAGTACGTGGTTAGCAAGTATCAGTTTTGGTTGACAGTGGGGCAACCCACAACTTCATCGATGCACAAATGGTTGAGCAGAGAGGTATACCGACCGAGAGCTTTGATGGATTTTCTGTTCTAGTCCCAGGAGCTCAGACGATGCAGTGTGCCCGGTATGTTCCAGAGTTGGCAGTGACGATGGGTACCTAAACCATGACCGACCACTTTTTCGTGGTCAGCATACCGGATACCAATGTGGTATTGGGTGTTCAGTGGTTGATTACTCTGCGGAAGGTCACCACAGATTAGGAGGCCTTGGAGATGGAGTGGGATGATAAGAAGACCGGGAAGCATGAGAAGATCCGCGGGATGCACACTTACCCACCCCAGACTGTTTCTACTCACCGGATGGAGGCAGATTTCCGGAAGGGAGACATAGAGTGGGCGGTTGAGTTGCGGGCATCAGAGGCAGGGACTACCGGTCAGGCCGTTCATCCTGATATACAGGCTATCCTTGACAGATATGACACAGTGTTTGGGGATATACCACTAGGCCGACCACCGAATCAGGGGTTCGAGCACACTATTGAATTGGAGCAGGGTATTCAGGCAGTGATTACCACACCCTATAGCCATCCCAAAGCCTATTGGGATGAGATTGAGCGAGCCATCCAGGAGTTGTTCGTTCTTGGGCACATCCGGCCGAGCACGAGTCCTTTTTCTTCTTCCGTGGTGTTGGTGAAGAAGAAGGACGACACTTTGAGAATGTGTATTGACTACAGGGTGTTGAGGAGGTAAATCCCCTCTGCGGACAGAGGCGATCCCTACTAGCCCAGATCGGGTCTAGCAACAATCAAACACGCTACAGTGCAGGTTCCTAATTGTAAATAAACCAACTTGCGAGGAAGGCTTACCTGGAATCCAACGCTATCGTCTGTAGAAGAGGTGGTGCTCCCGTTCCTTTGCCTTGGCAGATCACAATCCGCACGATCTCCGTGGTCAGACACTTGCACATGCAAGAAACAACACAAACGCAAGCATAAAATCCAGTGCATACAACTATATATCAGTCGAAGAGGATATAACTCATGAACACGATCAAGAACAAGAGTGGAACCATAACCGATAGTCGCTTATCATTAAAGAGTCAAAAGAAGAATACAACCACAGCTTCGACGCAGCACTCTCCTTTAGCAGGTCGTCAGCACAACATGTCTCGGTAAAGCCTGTCAGGGATGGGACAAGCCTCTCTCTCCAGATACTTGGCAATAGTCTCCTTGCTTGGATTTGGCCTTAGGGAATCAAGAAGGCTTTTGCAGCATGAAAGCTCTTGGGAACTTAGAAATTCTGCGACCCTTTGGAACTAGCTTGCAAATGGAAATGGGCAAGCTTTTATAGAAGGAGGAAGGGGAGTTGGGATCCCTATAATTATGGGACTGGCCCTATCATCAAGGAAGCTTCCATGAGAGGTGGCAAACCACTTCCTCTCCATGGAAATCCGTAGCCAAACCTCCCAACTCAAGATAGAAATCAGCCCAGTAATTTGTTAGGATGAAACTTCCTCCTTTTATTTTTAAAAAACACCTCTTAATATGGTTGGCGCGGGTACGGCTCTATGACAGATCGCCAATTGGCGCGCCCTCTTTGGAGGATTTCCCTCTTGGCGCGAGGGATGAACTATGGAACCGCGCCAATGGAAAAAGAGCTATTTTTGGGGTTTTTTGCAGGGAGATGTCTTTGGGGCAATTAAAGCTCATCTTCAGAGGGATGCAATGAAGGTATTTTCAAGGCTTAACTCTGTCCACAGGTCACGAAATGAGCCCTCCAATGTGCGGGATGGGGATTGTAGGGACGGTGACAAATTGTTGTGTAACAGATGCCCCCTAAAGCATGAGGCCCGAAAGAGAGAGAGGGGTGAAATGCTTTACGAGAACATGCTGACCGAAAACACCGCCATCGGAAAACCTGCGGAGCGAAGTACAACTGATGTCTCAGATACATGATATATATGCATGGTATGGGCGCAGCCATCCATAACAGAGTGTACAATAATCTAGATCCAAGGCATGGACGCAGCCATCCAATGAAGACCAATAAATAGACTCAGGTATGGTCGCAGCCATCCAATCAGTGAGTCATGTAAATAATAATCCACAATATCGCAGCCTGGATTACAACAGACACAATCCAGGGTCTTGCGCTCCATCTCGACCCGAACAAAGTACAAGTTCAAGCATGCAAATATGTGAGCTGAAGTCGACCATGCAAGAACATCGTCTGATTACCAGCCAATGATGAAAGCTGTTAACAGACGCGAGAGGTACCACTATTAATGCCAATGGTCCTCAAGGTACTACAGGTACAATCTACGGCATGTGAACAGTGAGCTGACGTCGAACACCCGCAAAATCACTCGATCGGAGGTCAATGATTAAAACCTCACATCGAATGCAAAGAACCTGCCATTGAGGCATGCAGGCTCCAAGGTACCATGAAAGAGTCTCTAGACCATCTTCCTGGATAATGAGCTGAAGTCGACAGGAAGTGACCTTGATCGAAGGTGGGCCATAATGTTTCCCACATCATCGACACGAGACAGAGGAACATGATATTTGTGTGAATCAAGATCATATGAGAATCAGAGAAAGGTTGGTACTTGCAGAGGTCAACTTCTCTTGAACATATTGACGGCACGACAGTGGATTTGGCAGTATTTGACATCAAAAGATCAGAGGTCATAGTGACGAGGCAAAGAGCAGATGAGAGGTCAAAAGAGATTATCCAAACCCACGGAGGCAAAGTGAAGAACGAGATGAGATGTCCCCAACCCGACACGAATGCAGATAAGTGCCATGTTCAAGAGCGACATACTGCCGACACGACAACGATGCTGGTTCCATTTTCCCCCACCATTTCTGGCGAGTACCCCAATTATTTTTGATAACAAGCTTGAAGGGGATAGCATATGCTTGTAATATAAGTCCGCCCTTCGGGTGAATCCATCCTAGTGCATTTAACGAGTCCTAGGAAGGAGGAACTCGGAGAACGTCATTTCGACTGGATCCGATGTCATCAGGGTTTAACGAGTCTGACAAAGGGAGAACTCGGCGTCTTTTCATGTTTAGAGAGTTTGAAAAGACAGCAGAAAAGTAAACTCCACAGGTCCCTTTTCATAAATAGTTCCTCAGATCCGAAAAGGTAGAAAACAATATCCGAGAAAACCTCCTAGTCGCGATAGGCTAGGGTATTCCTTTTTCGTAATCAATCCATCCCAGCCCGAAAAAGGGGTAAACGTATACTAGGTAGATGTCGATTCGTGTCCAATTTAACGAGATCGAAACGACAAGGGCCTCGGCAATCTTTTCATGTTTAGAGAGTCAGAAAAGAGCTGAAAGATGACTCCACCTGGAGGAACGAGTGGTATAAAGGGTAGCAACTGGTTCCGGTAATGGTGGAACTACTCTGAAAAAATAAAGGTCGAGAGGCTGGCTAACAAGACCACTCATAGCAGCGGTTCCTCAGGAACGGGTAAAACAACCAAGTGAAGGCATATGATCGGCCAAGCAGATAATGATGATGGAGCGAGAAAACCAAGGCTCATCTGGCAAAATAGGCTGATAAGATGACAATCACAAGGGGTAAAATGGGAAAGGTTTCATTTTTACATAAGCTTGAAATCAGGAAACTCTGCTTGAAGTTGGTTTCATTTTTACACAAGCTTGAAACAAAGATAAACTATGCTTGAAACCGGTTTCATTTTTACACAAGCTTGAAACGGAAACAAACTATGCTTGAAAAAGTGAGCATGCCCCCCAGCATGGTGACTCAATTCGAGGTACATGCCCCCCAAGCTTCAGTCCATATGAAAGGTAGATGGAGTGAAGGTTCAAGTTACGAGATCAAGAGAAATACTCGACTGGGATTTTACGAGATCTTATCAAAGACTCGAATTGAACGGGAACGTGTTTCATTGTTTTAACGAGGTTGACACATTAAAAGAACTATCCTCAAACACCTTGTTTCATGGTTTAGGGAGCTTGACACAAGACCATGAACTGTGCTCCGACAAACCTTGTTTCATTTTTTAAGGAGCTTGACACAAGACAAGGAACTGTGCTCCGACAACCTTGTTTCATTTTTTAAGGAGCTTGACACAAGACAAGGAACTCTGCTCCGACAACCTTGTTTCATTTTTTAAGGAGCTTGACACAAGACAAGGAAGTCTGCTCCAACCAGCTTGTTTCATTTTTTAAGGATCTTGACACAAGAAAATGAACTGTGCTCCGACGACCTTGTCATAATGAACAAGAAGTCATCGCTTCCAAGAGTTCCACTCCTGATGGAAGGAAAACAGCTTGGAAGTTAGGACCCAATGCCCCCAGCATCTGATGCACAATGGCACTATCACTGGGTACATGCACGGGGTAGGTAGCCACATAGTTGACCTACGGTGGGGCAGATACAATGAGTGGATAAAAACTAGGAAGGGATGATGGTGGGCCAACTGCCATATCAGGACCAAAGAACAAAAGCTGATCAATGGTCACGATCCGTCCTTCATGCGGAAAACAGACCACACGAAAAAGGGAGGAGACAAGCGCTCCCATGGCATAGGTGTAATCGCACCCCAAGAGTAGATTGAAATCCAAGGGGCCTGGAACAACCATCACGTCCATATGGATGGTTTTACCTCCCAAATTAAGAGGTAACCTTGGAAGGATCCCTAACGGTTGACTCGTTCTTTTGTTAAATGCCAATAGATTTTGCGTAACAGGCACAAGCGGTGGCGAACCAAAAGCTTGCCAGGTAGTGGAGGATAAAATACTAACAGATGCACCTTCGTCTATAATGGTGCTGGGTACGACCAGACGAAAAGCTTGTACTGTAATCTCGAAAGGCACATAAGACGGAAGGCGGTATCCTGCAAATCGATTCCAATCAAAGGAAGCGACCAAACTACTCGGAGGGGCTACCATCGAACCGAGATGGCCTTCCCCTGGTGTTACAGAAGAAGAAGGAGCATCCTCCACGACCTCCATCTCGAAGGTGGGAGGGGTATCCTCCAGGATCTCCTTCACGGGAGGTGGAGGAGAAAATTCTTGAGGTATAGGGACAAGAGAATCTTTCTCCAAGTCCGAGGAATCTGAAGAAACAAGAAGAACTTGAGGGATCTGAGGTGCACTCTCAACGGAAAAGACTTGGTGCACCGCAGACGGGGCCAGCTCAACCGATCCAACGACCAATGGTTGGTCGGGAATGGATTCCTGAATCTGAATTTCCGGGGGAGCGGGATCGACCAAGGATTACTCTTGACCAATCATAGGATCAGCCAGTGGAGGACTCAAAGAAAGCTGCTTATAACATTGGGAAGGCCTTGAGTAGAAATAGTCATTTGTCCAACACTGTGGCTTCATCCATATAAGGACAAAGGTAGATAGCATTGTGCCCTTCACACAACCTATAGAGTTGGTAATATTACCACAGCACTTCTTGGAGCCTTACCGACACCGAGTTGAAGATTTGCTAACTTTGACTCGAAGCCAAAGGCAACGGTGGACGACCGTTGGACCATACTTCGAGCACCTTGGGAATGCCAGGGCAGTATCGAAGAAGATGGTCTCTTGTGCACAACATGCAAGGGAACTTGACTTTCCGCGGAGGGTTGGGAGGTTTATCGATGGGAGGCTTCTTAAGCGCAATAGCCGCAGAGCTAGCCTCTCCTTTATCGGACTTCTTCTTCTTTGTCTTCTTCTTCTTCTTCTTAGCCACCTGGTTACTCGAATCCAGACTTTCACCAGGCGAAGTAGAAGATGAGGATGCAGAAACAGGCGAAGAAGGGGAGAGGTCCATCTTGGAATCAACATGATGTTGTTCGGGCGAAGGAACTGATTGAACAGTAGCCGAGACATTCGGGACCACAGAGGTTGAAAACAACCAAACAGGCAACCCAACAGTTAACCCAGGAAGGGACAACATTGCCATATAAGGAGCACCAACATTTCCAAAAGGAGGAAAAGGACCAGGATTCCCATCGGAGGGGATTCCTTGGTTGGTGAACTCCGGAAAAGTTGCCATCAGAAACGATCTTCAGAACAACACCCTAAGGAAACTAACTTTAACCAGGAATATTTCGTGGGCAGTTAATTTTTAAAACATTGAAACGAAACTTTACCGTTTCATCTTTTAAGAGTCGCTTGAGAAAAAGAGTGACTCTATCACTTTGGTTAAACAACGTGAAAGGACAGCGCTTGATGATCTTTTCAAATTTAAGAGTCGGAAAGATCGAAATGACTACTCGGGGAATACTGGAAACTTGAAGGAGTGTGCAAAATAGCAAGTAGATTACGATACACCTTGGTTTCAAAATGAAAGAGAAATCAACCAAGGACTTAACATACGTGCAGGCAATCTCCCCGAATGCTGTGTTCGGTGTATCACGGGTATAGGGCGGCAGACTCGGCTTCCTATGGATAAAGGATAGAAACCTAGTGGGGTCTCCCTTTATATACGCGACGGTACGAGGAGCACAAGTGCGTACTAGTGCTGTCTAAAGCCAAGAGGCGAACGACAGCTACTAGGTTTAACGATGCCGGAACACGTCTCTAACCTAGACCTCTAAATGTTTCGTTAATGTTTCAATGCTTCCTTAGGTAAATTGAGTAAATTTTATGGTTGATCTTCAATTATGTTCCAATTTCAAGGCCCTACCGTATGTCATCTGACAATCTCCTATATGCAGCTATATGAGAAAAGAAAACTTTTCAATTCGATGAATGCTATCTAGTTAAGGGAAGAGCTTCAAACAATGATGCAACAAACAACAACACTGAAAACGAAACTTTTCCAAACTAGATGACTTTCACTATCAAAAAGCAATTTCAAACATTCAACGATGCGAATAATGCAATGTAATCTATGCAAAATCCTCTTTTCGAAAACTATGCAATCGTAATCTATGCACAATTTCCTTTTTCTTTTCAAATAATAAGAATGCACTCAATGCATTTTTCGATGAAATGAGAATCTACTTAATGCATGATTTTAATAAAAGAGAATGCAATCATAGTGATTTTTAGCTTTCAATCATCAAACAATGTGATCTAAGTTCAATGATAAATCTCAAAAATACTTTTCAATGCAATGTGATCTAATGCATTTTAACAAAAAGGACACTTTGAGACGAAAACTAAATAAACGCAAATCTTCTTAATGAAGGATGAATGCAAAAGAGATGTAAACAAACACTAAGAATGCAATCGTTGTTTCAAACACTTTGTAACGAAATCCCTCAAAAGGCGACAAGACATATGAGGTCAAACACAAAGAGGACTTCCAAATAAAGAGATCAAAACAAGGCATTCATTCCCTTTTAAACCAAACAATCGTGGAAAGAAGACATTCCAACCAATGAGCAATGTAATCTATGCTCATACAGTGAAAAGACCGGAAGGGAAAGACACACTGGTGAAGGATTTAGGGAAAAAATCTCAATTTTCACACACCCTGAAATTGGCTCGACTTGTACATTGACAACTAGCGCCAACTGGCGCGACTTGCACATTGACAACTAGCGCCAATGGCCAATTGGCGCGGGTTGCTAACTGACAACAAGCGCCAACGCCTGAAAATGAAAAAAACAAAGAATTTCTCCCAACCAAGACCAGACTCACCACTTCAAGCAGAATCCAAAACAAACCCAGAAGCAAAGTACTGACCAAAAGAAGCTTCCGAACAAGGGTAAACCCTAGCACCTACAGGAAATGGCGCGATTGTCTGGCTGTAATCCGCGCCAGACAGGGAATGGCGCGAGTGATGAACTGGAAAACTGCGCCAACTGGCGCGACTGTCAGGGCTAAACTCGCGCCAATCAAGCCAACTATGAAAAGGTGAAAATTCGGAAAAGCAAAGGTCAGATCTGATCCTCTGGGGCTGAATCAAAAGCCAAACACAAAAGAGCCAACCCAAAAAACCAATCAAGCAATGAGAATCAAGAATCAACCGAAAAGACAAGACAATGCTCAAAGTTGTTTAGTCCGTAAACTAAACCGGAGATTGACTGAAGCAACGTTGATCTACTCCGCTAATGCAGAGAAAAAGCGCTTCGAAGGCTATCTGGCTGCACTTCAGGCTCCGTCTATAGCTTACAAATCAAACAACAAGCTGAGTCCCCAGTGGAGTCGCCAAATTGTTGAGGAGGTAAATCCCCTTTGTGGACAGAGGCGATCCCTACTAGCCCAGATCGGGTCTAGCAACAATCAAACACGCTACAGTGCAGGTTCCTAATTGTAAATAAACCAACTTACGAGGAAGGCTTACCTGGAATCCAACGCTATCGTCTATAGAAGAGGTGGTGCTCCCATTCCTTTGCCTTGGCAGATCACAATCCGCACGATCTCCGTGGTCAGACACCTACACATGCAAGAAAAAACACAAACGCAAGCATAAAATCCAGTGCATACAACTATATATTAGTCGAAGAGGATATAACTCATGAACATGATCAAGAACAAGAGTGGAACCATAACCGATAGTCGCTTATCATTAAAGAGTCAAAAGAAGAATACAACCACAGCTTCGACGCAGCACTCTCCTTTAGCGGGTCGTCAGCACAACATGTCTCGGAAAATCCTGTCAGGGATGGGACAAGCCTCTCTCTCCGGATACTTGGCAATAGTCTCCTTGCTTGGATTTGGCCTTAGGGAATCAAGAAGGCTTTTGCAGCATGAAAGCTCTTGGGAACTTAGAAATTCTGCCACCCTTTGGAAGTAGCTTGCAAATGGAAATGGGCAAGCTTTTATAGAAGGAGGAAGGGGAGTTGGGATCCCTATAATTAGGGGATTGGCCCTATCATCAAGGAAGCTTCCATGAGAGATGGCAAACCACTTCCTATCCATGGAAATCCGTAGCCAAACCTCCCAACTCAAGATAGAAATCAGCCCAGTAATTTGTTAGGATGAAACTTCCGCCTTTTATTTTTAAAAAACACCTCTTAATATGGTTGGCGCGGGTACGGATCTATGATAGAGCGCCAATTGGCGCGCCCTCTTTGGAGGATTTCCCTCTTGGCGCGAGGGATGAACTATGGAACCGCGCCAATGGAAAAAGAGCTATTTTTGGGGTTTTTTGCAGGGAGATGTCTTTAGGGCAATTAAAGCTCATCTTCAGAGGGATGCAATGAAGGTATTTTCAAGGCTTAACTCTGTCCACAGGTCACGGAATGAGCCCTCCAATGTGCGGGATGGGGATTGTAGGGACGGTGACAAATTGCTGTGTAACACAGGGCCCTGAACAAGAAGACCCTGAAGAACAGGTACCCTATACCCAGGATCAATGAGTTGATGGATGAGTTGAGAGGAGCTCAGTTCTTCTCAAAGATTGATTTGAGATCAGGGTACCATCAGATTCGCGTGCGGGAACAGGACATTCCCAAGACCGCCTTCAGGTGTCACTATGGGCACTTTGAGTTTTTGGTGATGCCCTTCGGGCTAACGAATGCACCAGTGACATTCCAGTCTTGCATGAAACACATCTTCCGCAGTCACTTGAGGAAGTTGTGTTGGTGTTCTTTGATGATATCCTCATTTACAGCAGGACTTGGGAGGAGCATCTCCAACACATTGAGGCAGTGTTGCGCATTTTGGAGGAGCAGCAGTTCTATGCCAAGCTCTCCAAGTGTGAGTTTGGGTTGTCGGAGATGTTGTACTTGAGACATATCATAGGGGTGGACGGAGTGAGAGTCCACGAGGAGAAGATCAGGGCCATCAGAAATTGGCCGGAGCCGAGGAATGTGATAGAACTTCGGGGTTTCATTGGCATTTGTCCTTATTACAGGAAGTTCGTCAGGAGTTTTTCATAGCTTGCTGCACCCCTTACAGATTTGACCAAGAAGGGGGCATTCAGTTAGTCAGATACAGCACAGCGAGCCTTTGACAGGCTCAAGGAGGTGATGAGTAGCTGCCCAGTGCTTGCATTGACAGATTTTACGCAGCCATTTGTTTTGGAGTGTGATGGGTCGGGAGAGGGGATCGGCGCAGTATTGATGCTGGGAGGACACCCTATAGCCTTTTAGAGTCGGAAGCTCCTTCCACACGAGAGGTTGTATTCTATATACGATAAGGAGATGTTGGCCATTATGCATGCATTGGCCAAATTCCGGCAGTATTTAGTGGGTAACAGGTTCAGGGTAAGGACTGATCACAACAGCCTCAGGTTCTTTTTGGAGCAGAAGCAGTTACAGGAGAGGCAGCAGAAGTGGATCAGTAAGATCCAAGCATATGACTTTGACATTGAGTATGTCAAAGGTAAGAACAACGTGGTAGCAGATGCCCTTTCACGTAGACCAGCCACGTTGTCTCTTATGAGCTTGGATACAGATTGGAGGACTCGACTTTTAGTAGAGTACTCCAAGGACAGATTTGCATGTGAGGTTCTGGATGGACAGGTGGCGGATGACAGGTACAGGGTGGTCGATGAAATCATCTACTACAGGGACTGGATCTTCTTGACTGAGGGATCTCAGCTCAAGAAGAAGATACTTCAGGCATCACATGATTCACCTTTGGCCGGCCATCAGGGGTTTACCAAAACCTACCGAGCCATCAGAGAGAGGTTCTCATGGAAGGGCCTCAAGGAGGATGTACTCCAGCACATCAGGGAGTGCGATGTTTGCTAGAGGAACAAGGGGGAGATGAGCCATCCCGCAGGATTATTGCAGCCTCTTCCCATCTCGGAGGGGAAATGGGAGAGTATTTCGATGGACTTTATCAGAGGGTTGCCCATGGTGCAGGGCAAGGTTTGTATCTTTGTCGTCGTTGATCAATTGACAAAGTATGTGCATTTTTTTCGCCATATCCGCGCATTACACAGCAGCACAGGTGGCCGAGCTGTTCTTCAGAGAGGTTTTCAAGCTACATGGTCTTCCTAAGACCATCATCAGTGACAGGGACAGCCACTTCATGGGCGGATTTTAGCAGGAGCTTTTCCGGTTGGTGGGGACGGAGTTGACACCGAGTACCAGTTATCACCCACAGACGGATGGACAGACGGAGATAGTTAACAAGTGGCTAGAGGGCTACTTGCGCAACTATGTCAGTGGGCAACAGCGAGCATGGCTGAAGTGGTTGCATCTGGGGGAGTACTGCTACAACACTACACATCACATGTCCATTGGTATGTCACCATTTTATGTTTTGTATGGGTATCATTCTTTATCTTTTGCTGATGTGATGTTCGGTGCTAGCAAGGCTCCTAGAGCCAAGATTTGGATCCAAGAGAGTCAGGACATTCTCCGAGCTCTCAGGGATAATATGGCTATAGCACAAAAGCAGCAGAAGCTGTATGCTGACAGAGGTCGGGTGGAGAGACAGTTTGAGGTAGGGGACTTGGTCTACCTACGATTATAGCCATACCGACAGTCGTCACTGAAGCAGAAGGTAGCTGAGAAGCTCAAGCCCCGCTTTTACGGGCCATACAGGGTGATACGCAGAATTGGACAGGTTTCATATGAGTTGAAGCTGCCCCAAGGCAGCAAGATTCATAATGTTTTTCATGTATCATGCTTGAAAAAGGCACTGGGGCAGCAGGTGACAGTGACAGATGAGCTACCACCCACGGATGATGAGGGGCATTTGGTGTTGCAGCCAGAGGCTATTATTGATACCAGGGAGAGGCAGCTACGGAGCAGGACAGTGCGGGAATTCTTGGTGAGATGAAAGAATTTGCCGGATGAGGATGCCACTTGGGAGAGTGAGAAAATTTTGCAGCATCCATCACTTCAGTTGCTTGAGGACAAGCAACATTTTGCCGGGGGAGACTGTAATATTCCTAATTAGCTATGGCTAATTGGAATATTCGAATTTTGCTCTATTTTGCCGTCTATAGTTTATTCATAAATAAAAAGGTGAGTAGAGGAGACATAACTCACTTTAGAAATAAAAGTTCACTCCCTAGTAGCACAACGTTATAACTTAAGTGAGCCGAGGGGGCCAAGAGACCACGCAGAGAGGGGGCCTACGTAGACACATGGAGGGACTACGCAGGCCAAGAGGGAGCACGTGGCAACGTTGGAGGAGGTGAGCATTACGGTTGAGAGGGGCTCATGCTATATAGAGGGGAGAGCCTCCTCATTTTGTTCATTCGTTGTTGATGATATTGAGCTGGTCGTTTTGACTTCTTGAGCACGCTGGCTATTTACCCTGTCTGCAGCACTGTTTAGTGCGTTGAGTGTCTCCGATCGGAGATCTCACCCTTAGCCTCAAGGGACTTCGAGTGCCTGTTTGGGCAAGGTAGTTTCTTCAACATTTTGTGGGAGGATTGGTGTTTGGGTTTTGTTGCAGAGTTGTGCATTCAGAGACTGCGCAGTCATTGAGAGGGAGGACGCAATCTATTCAGGAGGAGCTCCAGATTGGGTTTCTTGCAGGGGGTTTGAGCCTGGAGATTGAGCAGAGGATCAACCTTTGCCTTTAGGAGGATTTTGGTGGAGTTTGAGGCCATATTTCAGTTGTTCCTATTCAGGCTCTGCACAGAGCCTTGGAGGGCAGCGTAATTCCCCAAGGAGGTGATTTTCGGGGGTCAGCCATTCCTGATATGATTTCTGGGTTTTGCTGTGGTTGATGAGTAGAGGTGGATTCCAGAGTTTCAGCTCATTCCGGCAAGGGGAACAGCCCCTAGTCATCAGTTCATTTCAGCAGTAGCAGCTACACGGTAGTTTTCCAGCAGCTGGAACGCAGTTCAGAGAGCAGCCATTTCCTGGTTATTCTGAGAGTATTTCTTCACTTGCCTTGAGCAAGTCTAGGTGCCATCACTTTGATCGCCTATTGTACCTCATTATATTTCTCAGTATAATAAAATGGCTTAGCATTCTCTCTCTATTTCTGGAGCATTTGTTATACATGTTATCTATGCTATTGTATGTCTGCATTACTATTATTTTTATATCTTCGAGAATTTTAGTTCTATACCACTTGGTGTGTTTTTCCTCATACTCTTAGACAGAGTTTGGAAAGGGCCAGGTAGCCTCCAGATCTCACCCTCTTCTCAGAGGTGAAATATCTTGTAAACGCCCTCCCAGTCCATCTCTGGTTAGAGTTTGCTGTGTTTTAGAGATATCCCCCAAAAAGGGATATTACATGTCCAACCTATCCTGATCACGCAGTCCGTATGGCGCCATCTAGCTCAGAACAAACTGTTGAAATAGATACTCCTCTCCCTGCTTCTGTTGCTACCCTCAACAGAAACTCGAATCTAGGGTCCTTAGCGAGAAAGGAACCCTCTGCTCCCTCTGACAAGTGATTTCCTCCCTTGAAAAACTGCCAAATCTTCTGAATCAGCCCTCTTTGATCACCCTCTTAATCGATCCTCAGATTTCTTTGGAAATTTGTTGAGCAACTGTTCTCCTCCCGCTCTTTTTCAACTTAGCTAGGCACAATTCTGAATTGACAAAATCTCCACCACACCAGCCACTGCTAAAGATCTGAAGCTCTGCTTCTAGACTACGACAATTGTGAACAACAACTTGAAACTGGACTGCATCCCTCTGGATGGCTTCTGCATGAGTAGACTGGCTCAGTGCAGCCTCTGCTCCTGCGTCCCTCTGGAAAGCTCTGCACTGCCTCTGCATCACCCAGCTGGGACTGCATCAGCTCCTGCGTGGCCTCTGCTAGGACTGCATCCTCCTGGTGCTGCGCGGCCCTCTCCGGATCTCTGTTGTTTCAGCTGCCTCTTTGCAGCAACAAATTCTTCAGGTACTTTGTTGGAGGTTCATCTTGATCTGGAACGCTCTGGTACCATGTGAAAATTTCTTAATCTAAGAAACCCTACTGCTAACCAATGATTTACTTCTCCTACTTGATTATTTATACACGTTATTAATCTGAATATTCAGAAAAATAGCAAAGTAAACACAAATAACAGCCTACACATATAGATCATTTATTGAATATAATGCTCATATGACAAAGGGACACACAAATTTTTTGGACAAATGTCCCAGAAAAACCCAATGCGGGAAAACCGATGCAACTAGCTCTGGAGGTTTTTATTATTCCACAGAATCTGAATACAAAAATTTATGCGCACCAGACATGGTTGGCCCTATAGATAAAATCACCACAACAATACCTCTTTCACTCGGAGACAGAAAATATGGCCGATTCACACCCTCAAATAAGATTTACAGAACTCAAGCCCTTTCTGGCCCACCGGAAAACCCAGCGCTGCTCCTTAGCCCTCTGCATCAGCCTTACTGGCCTATGTTAGCCTCTGCGATGCTCTGGAAGGGCCTGTGTCATCCTGTCTATACTTACGCTGCCCCTGCACTGCCCTGACTGGGCCTGCGTCAACCCTGCATGGCTCCAGCTGCCTTTACGCTACCCCTGACAAGGCTCTGGCTGGACTGCGTAGCACTAGTTGCCCTCTGCCTTGCTGGATATGATGCCTCTCTGTTGCTATTGTATTCTTGGCCTTGGATTTAGAATCCCTCGCCAATAGTACCCCTTGCTACACTGCAAACTCTTCCTGAAATTCTTAGCAAACCACGCCCTAGAATTTCAGCTTAGCTTCAACGCTCTGCCAATGTGTGTGTGTTATCCAACTGACCCCAATCCCTTCTCTTATACTTTTCTCGTTGGGAAACCAATGGCCGTGATCTAATCTCCAATCAATGTCTAAGATTAGAAATTGCTTGATCCACGTCACTTAAAACATTCTCATCACATGTTTAATTTAATTCAATTTAATCTTTTAATTTTCCTAAGTTAGAATTAGGGTCCTTAATCAAAAAGATTAATTATTTGAATATCTATCAAACCAAATGGAATTTCTCCAAAAGCTTTCTGGGTCTTGGAGATCTCATGTACTCCAACTCCACAAAATTTCAGAGCTAGAGCACATCCGATGCTACCCCAAAATCTCAACACTTCCAACTTGAGTGTTTTACAAACACTTTCTTCCCTATGAAGTGGATATCATATCCCTTATCTTGTAGCTGGGATACTAAAATCAGGTTCATACCCAATCCTGGCATATGCAATATATCTGTAGCCTTGATAGTTGCTTTTGACTCCCTCTGAAAATCGATGGTACCTCACCCTACTGGAGTCCACTCCGTTCTGTTTCCCATCATAATTTGGAAGTCCATCTACTCTTCCTTGTAGCTATAGAAATATTATCTAACCCCTATCATGTGATATTACGCTCCACTTTCTATATACCAGACACCCTCTGAAGTTGAGCCCGATAAGCAAGCAAATTCATCCTCCAACCTAGAAGACAAATATGAAGCCCACTGAATGTCAATTTGTCCATGGTCGTAGAAAAAACAATTATGTGTGCTATTTCTCTTCCACCCAACATCGATTTCGCTACTGCAAAACCCTTTGCGTCCAAACAAGGAATCTGCTTAGTGAAAATATGAGTTGTTGCTATTCCCTCTATCTGTTGGAATCACTATTATTGGAAAACTAACTTTTCTGCCAACCTGCAACTGAAAATCGAACCCTTGCCCAACAATTCGGTTTGCCTGTCTAGGTACTATGCAGCACCAGAAAATTTCGGCCTGCTTCTCCCTCTGAACAACGAAACTCCTGAGCTCCTTAGATGATCATTGAAGCTCTGATACCAAGTGAAAATGTCATCTATTGCAACAACTAGAAATTATTCTCCTAACTGTAAATTTAATTGCACAAATTATTTGCTACGACAAACATTGAATAAAATCACAACTGTAATTTTCACCATAAAAATACTGCGGAAAATAAAAAGTTGGAAACTGATATATTCTAGCACACACACAAAAAAATTGACACCGTTATTTTTGGACAATTATCCCCGGAAAAACCCAACTTGGGAAAACTGGTACAGCAAATGAGGGTTTTATTATTATTATGCAGTAGAAATTATTATTATTATGCATTTCTATCTGAGAGAAATACTAGCCAAAATATCTGAGGGAATTTACCCTCCTCTCCAAGTAATCACGACTTAGTCTGGGCTCAAAAACTGGCCCCCGAAATGATCTGCGCCCACCTTTGCACAATCTCTCGTACGCTCAGCCTGAAACTCCCTGTAAATCAAATGCCTTTCCTATTTCTGATGTTGGAAGTCTCTAGCCAGGCCTTCTGGAAATTTTCCCAGCCTCCAACACCTGAAAAAACCTACTCCTCAGCCAAATCGAACTGTCCCTCTTGAGGCATTGCGCAGCTTCTGTGTAGCCTCCTGGAAAATAATTTCGGCCTCCTCTTCTGACTCCTCCGCAATTGGCAGCTCCTCTGGAAAATATCTATGCTACCCCTCTGCCCCCTGCTACTCAATCACTCTCTCGATCTCACTGATGAATCTCCTGCTACTAGGAAATTGAACTACCTTGATCACTAAGTATCTACAACTGGTGCATTCTCCATCTACCCATCAACTTCTTATAATCTTCTGTTGGAGCACCAACGACCAAGATTAGAACTTAATCAAGGGCCCATATTAATTCCCAACCAATCCGTGTGAGTTTCTAGAGAATTCTCACCTTATCTCGATTAATCTAAGTTTAGAGTTAGGAACTATTTTAAAATAGGCAAATAATCTAATTGAGGCACTTCTAGGTGGAATTTCCAGAAATGATTTCTGGGTTATGGAGATCTCATGCGTTTTAGCCTGTCCACAAAGTTTCAAGACTAGAACACCTCCGAGACTACAAAAACTAACAAACGTAACAAAACATTAGACTTAGTGTAGTTTGACTTGGCTAAGACTCACAAATATTTTCAAGTCTTGCACAATCTTGACTAGTGTAAGTACTAACATATAAGCCTCACCCTTGAAACTCGCCATTTGCCAAAATCATGGAAAAATCAACATACTCACCAAGAATCACCACATACTCATCATGCTCACCTCAAACTAAACCTTATAACTTATGGAAAAATTTCAACAAACTAGAGCATTGAAGGTGACATGCAACGAGAGAATGATGGTTGGAATATTAATGTGCTAACCTTAATAGGCTTAAGCGAGAACTATAGAACAAGGATGTTTCCATAATGACAAAAACCATAATCAATGTTTTCAAAAATCATTTTCAACCATGTTGTGATCAAATGGTTAGTTCAAAGCACTTTTAGTACTTAGACCTAGGTCGAAAACACCCTAAAGATATTTGGAATTGCTTTGATGCACTGAACAGTTGATAATTACATCCAAGCCTTGGTGGAAGTCCCAACTACATTGAAGATGCAAAAATTTGACACATCTCAACCAATGTAGTTTGACTCAGCCAATACTTGGGAGTCTTGTTGAGTCTTGCCTAGGGAAAGTATTTGTGAGTATCCTTTTGTTCTATGTGGCAGGATGAAGTTTACCATTAGCTTCTAGCCAATGGAGCTACATTGCTAAAAAATTCCCTCTATTTGGATGAAGCTAAGTATTCAGACTTTCCTTCAATGCCCATTGCTATGCAGAAGCGAGTATGATCACCTCTATATAACCTTCCATCCAATTTTGTACAATTTTTTGTAAATATTTTCCTGTAAATATAAGATGTATTTTACAAAAAGAAAAGTCATTTAATAATGAGGTATTTAATGGAGGTATTATTGTATTCATTAACTATTAGGTATTTGTAAGCCACGTAACATACTCTTCTCCTACTATGTATTGAGACTTTAAATCATCTAACAATATATGAATGAATCCACTCTTCCTCTTTTTAATGTGTATTATTGTCCAAGCTTGTGTGTGTATAACTCACATAGGCCTTTGAAACACCACTTGACATTTCAAATGACATTTCAGAATTGTGAAACACCATCCAAAACATTTTATGGCATTTCAAAGTCACACTTTTTGTAAAATTCCCTTTTTTGGTGTCACCGATGACAGGGCTAGGATGGACTTCCAGAGTTAGGAGCAGACCGGTCACAGGTACAAGTTGGTGTCATCAGTGGGCTCAGGGGCTTTTTGGAGGAGTTTTGAGGAGTTTCTATGCGGTCGGGTGGCATTCACTTGATATATTACATAATCCGAGCAGTTTGGCTTTCGTTCCGGTGCATTCCGACAACTTTCAGAAATTTGAGTTATTTATGGGCTTAACTCAGCTAATTACGCTCAAGGTGGCATTCTAGGAGGAATACATCACATAACACCTTAGTGTAATAGTTCATTGGAACCGGGACGAGGAGACCTCTCTGATGGGATGGTTGGACATGAGTTTCAGTGATCGGAGGAGACATGGTAGCCGATTTAATCTTTTCTGCATTAAAAAGGAATATTTTAATAAGAAGGAAAAGTGCTCCATGAATAAAATAATAATAAAATAAGACTCTAGAAGGCTCCAAGAGATTATAAAAGGAAGGGGGGAGGCCATTGAGAGATATATTTGGATCATATCATTTTCTTGTGCGAGAGGTTTGAGACGTGGTTCTCTACTTCAGCCATAGCCCCAAGACGGAAACCCTCGGGTGATTTGTGAGTGTTGGACGAAAACCCAACTCTCTTTGAGGAGACTTCATCCAGAAGTTTCGCAGAGCTTCAGAGATATTGGAGTGAGGATCATTCAGATCTTCAACAGGTGCTTCAATGGCTTTAGTGGTAGCTGTTTCCAGAGGGACAATGCAGCAGTCAGTTTTGGAGGCCATTACAGTGTAGCAGTGCAACAGATTTTCTTGAGGCCAATTGCATTTTAGTTATCTCAGCTATCTTTCATTTCAGCATGTAACCCCAGTATATTATAATAAAGCTGAGTTATTTTTTGCATTATGGAACCATGGATTTGCATGAAATTCTATGTTTATTTTACATGGCAATCTTCCGTTAAAAATGCATGTTGATTTTATGGCATAATTTGGGGTTTAGATTAATTTATGCAAATTTAGGAAAATATCCCATTTGGGGATATTACAGTGGTATCAGAGCCGAATCTTGGCTCAGCCATGGGGAACTCTTCCTACGAGTAAGGAGGGTTTTAATTGTAGATTGCTGGAGGATTTTATTGTCAAGATACCAAAATCGCCGAAGCTAATTTCACTACAGAAAACCAATTCAGCAAAATTTCTGCTCCAAAAGTATTGTCCAAAAAATTATAAGTGACAGCCATCAAATCAAACTAGCGACCATCACATTATAAATTTTGGAGAAGGGCCGAACATATTTTCGAAGGTCATGAAACGGAAGCCAACCTTGTTTGTAAAGGTCGTATTAAGTCATGAGGGCCAAATTATCTTAGTGAAGGGAACGAAAAGAATCGTGGGGCCAAAACAAGATTCAACCAAAGGAAAATTTTGCATCTACAAATTTTATGGAGAATTTGATACCCCGTTAGCGTAAAGCTTAATGAGACGCTGCGATTGGGCAATTCCTTCTATGCAGAGATCGTTGTCATACAAAGAATGCAAATTGGTTGAGCCAATTAGAGACCCGAATTAGGAGTTTGAGCGAATGCCAGGTCTGGTAAGCCAAGCTTAAGGATTGAATAGTGTGGAGACCGTAGCAATTAGCAAGAGCCGCCAATTACTTGCAGAAACCGTGACATTTTTGGCCACCAACAAAATGGTGTAATCCGGTTGTCAATTTGGACCATCTCGCAGGGCAGAGGTGAGCACAACACGCTAACACCGGCCCTCGTATTTTCTTCAAGTGTGATCGACCGCCAAGTTCAGGGGAAATTGCGTAGGATGACCCATACAAATCGCATTGAGGAGGAGCCGCATAACTCTGTGTGGCTGAGTAGAAGCGGATTTTCGTGGAATCAGCTCGACATTCAGAAAGGTTGTCCGTAATCACTGTGCGGGAGACAGTGATCACTTCCGCATCGGACACATCCAAGCTCGACGTCAAATTGGAAGAGACCGAGAGACTTGTATTCCTGGACGGGTTGAGGACAGACTTCCTTGATTGAGCATCATTTCCGCTCTAAAGACGGGGTTGTAAGGCTGGCTCAATAATTTATCAACCATGGTTTGAGCTTCATTATGCGCTGAGCAGGAGTTAGAAACAAACTCTCATGCGGTGTCTCGGCAATGCCGGATATTATGACAAGTAAAGTGTGGGTCTGCTGTGTGTCGTAGCAGCAAATCCAAGTGGGTTATTATATCAAATTTCTGAGGGATAAAGGGGGCGGAATTTCCAGCATCTAGGCTGCAATTTGAAGCTGGGCTCCACCTACATGTGAATCGATTTCTGAAGAATGAATTTCCAAGAAGGGCTGAGTACAATGTGATTACTATTGCTGGAGGTTATCATCAAACTAAGGAATTTGCAGATATTTTCTTATTGAACGTGGGAGCTGTGGAAAACTTTTTTTTTCCCTATGGGAAAAGTCAACGTAGGGGTTAGAAGTGCAGAGTCCCTTGTTTTCAGTTTAGAGCCCAAGATTTTTAATCCCTGATTGATGTGCGTATACTTAATCATCTTTGGGAGCGGTTACAGTGGGCTATTTACGCTAGTGTTGGGAATATGTGTGTTGTTGTAGCAGCTAAATATCAGTAGCATCTCACTATATTTTGAGTGGACTCCCTTATTTTAGTTGTTGGACGGAGATAGCTGGTATATACATGATGGGCACTGAATATGGGTTGGAGTCTTGTAAAAAAACAGTATATATGCCAAGGCAGCGTGATCACCAGGTTCCTCTACTTTCATTATTTGTTGTGCATACCAGTGCCTAGGCTATGAACTGACTATGCATATTAGTTTCACTTTTTCTATCAGCATTGTTGAAACATCATATTGGTATGTATTGTTTTTGTTGATGCATTATATCTTGTCATTAAACAATGGAGTATTTGAAACGCATCATAAACCAACACAACAACTCCCCAATGAACTCTAATACACGCCCAGAAACTAAACCAGACAACAAACCCTTTTCAAGAGGAATTTATGCCATCCTTCAAAAAGAGAAGCCAAAAGATTTGTAGGGAGAATTGGGAATTGGTTACAAAAATTTTGCACTTGGGACAAATTTGAAACACATGAAGATGACATGGAGAGTTTTGTCCAAACTAGCTGAACTTAATGAACTTCTGTCCAAAATAAGCCAAGAAGAAGGGCAGAAACTGATTTGGGCTCTAAAACCAGCTATGCTTGCTCTTATACAACCCAAATTCTTGGAGGAACCGTGTGAGGGGGCCACACTTCCAGTTACATTATGCCTCAGTAACATCATGAAGTTGACCGCACCTATAGCTCCATACAATGATGATGTTATAAGGAGGATTATGAGATTGAAAGTAGAGACTTTTTAGGAATTGGACAATAGTGCAGGCTCTACCTTTGGGAAGAAGATTGAGATTCTATGGAGTATGGCCACATTCGAGATGTATGTATCATGTTTGACCTTGAGTGTGATGACTTGATTCTGCAGATGTTCCAATGCTTCTTCAGCATTAGGAGACATCATTCTGACACAACCATAGCACACATGCAATCCATCCTGTCGTCATGTATGAGAGACCATGAGACCATTCGCCGAGAGTTGCAAATCAGGTTGTTGATAATTTGGAGGAGAGAGCAGTTGGTCTCACTTGCTACTTATGAGCTAGCCCAAGGGTTGGTTGAGCAAAATATTGGGCTATTCAGGGGACAATTGACTAGGGAGGAGCTGCTCCAGTTTGGTGGATCTGGTAGCAGGAATGAGCTGAGGAGGAAGGGACTTTGCTTCATCTGCAAAGAACCTTGGGGACCCGATCACTCATGCTTGAGTGATGCAGATGATGCAGCGGAGGCAGAACAAAAGGGCATTCCTTCTATATGCCAGGCTGAGGACTCTTCTCCAGATGAGTCCATGGGATCAGATGATGATGCTTTTGGGGAGCGAGAGCAGATGTGGAGTTGATGACAGAAGGCCAAAGCTGCTTTCCAGTGTGCAGGGTGAGCAGTCAGGGGACTCTACGGGAGATACTCTGGGTGATGAGTCACTTGTGACGATTCAGCCAGAGCAGCATATGATGGAGTCTGAGTCAGTAGAGGACGATACTATGCACATCATGCATGATAGTCCTTTGGGGGAGACCCAGATGGAGGCTCACATTGAGTCTATGATGGATATGCGGCTAACCTTGGGGTCAAGCATTGAGGAGTAGTCAGATGCACAGACACCGAGTACGGTGACAGCAGTTGCAGGTTCATATCCTCTGGAGATGTTGGAGGTTGATGGGATAGTTCCGCATGGGGCTATTAGACAGTAGGAGCATTACATTCACGATCAGGAGAGGGATGAGCTGTTGGAGATGGTGGAGCATCCATCATTGGGCCGACACACTGATGAGGTACAGATAGATGCACACGCAGTCAACAGAGTTGCAGTACTTCCAGGGAGTAGCACTCTCCAGGAGTACATCGATGGGGCTTGCAGTATATCTTGCCCCCTTTGGACCATTATAGAGGGAGGGGCCTTCTTCTACAGGCAGATTTCGTCGGCAGATGGGACAGAGCAGCGTGAGTTGATTATGATCTGGCAACAACTCTCTAGGCATGTTCCATACGTGGTTGACACTACATTGGCTTCTTCTTCCAGGATAGATTGGCGGGAGATCATGAGCTAGTACCCTCTTGATGGTACGATTTTCTTCGTAGGGAGCACAGCTGTAATATTCCCAATTAGCCTTGCTAATTGGAATATTTCATTTTTGTTTAATTTTGCCGCTTTAGTTAAAAATAATAAATAAAGTGAGAAATAAGAGGGGTCACCTCACTTTAGTCACCTCACTTTATAAAATAAAGTGTTTTCCTAGTTGATTAACGTTATAACTTAAAGTGGGGGCCTTGGGGGTCCACACGTATATGAGGGGAGGCCTCACGCTGACCCAAGGGTAACTGCAAGGTGAAGGACGCAGTTAAGGTTTTGGAGGGAGTTTAGCATTATAAAAGGAGGGGTTTCCACTTCATTTGGTATGCATTATTCTATATTGATATTGAGAGCTAGACTTCTGTCTGCTTAGCACGCCGGTTGTTTAGTCGGTCTGCAGCACTGTTTAGTGCAACCGAGTGTCTCCGGTCGGAGATCTCACCCTTAGCCTCGGGGGACTTCGAGTGCCTGCCCTGGTAAGGTTATTTCTGGTTTCACCCTTAGCTTCGGGGGACTTCGAGTGCCCGCCCTAGTAAGGTTATTTTCTGAGTAACACCCTTCAGTTTCAGTGGGACTTGGTAGCATCTTCAGCAGGAGAATTGGAGAGGAAGAAGCCTCTTGTGGCCGCGCAGATCTGAGAAGAAGAGGACGCTGTTCCAGGAGAAAGAGGACGCTGATCAGCCTTGGAGAGTGAGGACGCTGTTCCAGGGAGGACGCAGTCCAGATCTGAGCAGGGAAAACGCTGTACCAGGAGGAAAAAGGACGCAGATCAGTCTGGGAGTGAGGACGTTGTTCCAGCAGGAAGAGGAGGACGCAGATCTGAAGGCACATTGATAGATCCAGCCTTGGAGATTGTAGATCTGAGCAGATATTTGCAGATCTGGTTCTGTAAGTGGCAGATCTGGAGAGATAGCATTAGATCCAGCTTGGGAGATTGCAGATCTGAGGAGATATTGGCAGATCCAGCCTAGATCCGAAGAGAGAACATCAGATCCAGCCTTGGAGGTTGCAGATCTGAAGAGATATTGCCAGATCTAGTATAGATCTGAGGAGAGAGCAGTAGATCTGATATAGGAGGACGCAGATCTGGAGAGACAGAACACAGATCTGGATTGTAGGCTTCAGATCCAACAGATCTGAGCATATAGGACGCTGATCCATCTGGGAGGACGCTGATCTGATGAGCAGGGTCATGTGAGCAGGGCTTGACAGCGTTTTTGGCCTTGAGGAGCTGAGCTTTTCATCTGGAGGGTTTTGGTGATCAGCACCACATCTGTTCCAGCGCTGTCACTAGTAGAGACAACGTTTTCATTGGTGAGGGTTTGGAGTATTGATATCAGCTATCTTGGTCTTCAGCTCATAGTTCCAGTGCAGTCCAGCTTCAGTCTTCAGAGCAGTCTTCAGCCAGCTAGGACGTTGTCCTTGTTGCAGCCATCATTTGTCTGAGAGGGCCTCCACTTGCCTAGGGCAAGGATAGGTGCATTTATTCTGATTTTCCTGTACTCCTCTCTATGTACTTTCAGATTAATAAAATGGCTCAGTTTTCTGGCATTCTATGTGTATTGGTTCCATGATTTGGTTCAGCATTGTGTTTTCTATATCTGTCTGGCATATTTCTGTTTATTACTGGTTATCTCCCTTTGGGGATATTACAGTGGTATCAGAGCATAATTCTGGCTCAGCCAGTGGTCTATGACATCAGAAAAGAGATCATACAGAGCAATAGTAGTGCAATACCAGAAACGCAGTTGGAAAAAGGGCCAAAATATAAAGGGTCAAATTTTGAAGTTTGGAATTAGGAGAAACGTTTTCTGGGTTTTTCTGGGTTTTGGGCGAGGATCACTTTCCCAAATTCCTAGAATTTTCCGAGTAGTTTTCAGTGGGTAAATCGGAGGTCGAAGTTAAGCAACAGTATGGTTTTTGAGGAACCTGTAGACACATAGCAGAAAGAGCTGATGGCAGGTGATGTGGATGAGAGGAGATTTTGGGAGGCAGTCCTCCGTCACATGCAGGAGACATCACAGAAGATGCAGGAGACATCTCAGAGGCTCTTGGCCATGGAGATCAGTCAGAGAGAACTCCCTAGAGTTCTTCAGATCGGTGAGGGATCGAGTATGTCTCGCCACGTACCAGTGCACGATGCTATTCCCATTGTGACGGCTCAGCGATCCACTATGCCCACATTCTTGCCAGAAGACACAGGGACAGGAGTACGGGGAGGTGCACAGAGGGATGATCCCGCGCCCACACGACCCACCATGCCTACCTTCCTGGTAGAGGACGAGGGATCGACAGCACCGAGAGATGTGAGTCCAGCTCGACGGGCAGCCGTTTTTGCAGAGTGGCAGGGCTTAGGACAGGCATTCATGGATACTCTCCCCTTCGAGCGCTATCTCTGGTATCGATGCGGCGTCAAACCCCCTGAGCAGCACCAGCACAAGGGGAACGGATACCACCATGATGACCACCGCACAGCTAGTAGAGATTATGTTCAGCTCCAGCGTGATAGTAGACCTCACAATTTTCACAGAGGGAACAAGCACTCCCATGATAGGGGCTTACAGCGCACAGTGGACAGATTCCATCTACCGACATTTGACGGGTCATCCAGGCGCTCAGAAAAAGCTTGGGTGGACAAGTTGGATACCTCTTTCCAGTTTGACCGAGTATCGGAGAGGAAAACCATTAAAATGGTTACCTCGCACTTGGAGGATGAGGACACACAGGATTGCAGGGAGTTCGAGGATACACCTAGTGTGACACAGGATTCACCATCATTAGAGACCTCCTTGACCGTGTCGGTTGATATCGTAGTGGAGGAGGTAGAGCCTACCTCGGTAGAGCCTACCCCGGTAGAGCCATCCACTGAGGTGATGACTGGAGCCATGTCCGAGTCTTCGGGTGGTAGCGGCACACGACAGATGGGTGAGGTATCAAGAGATATATCCACTATCGATGAGGCACTAGGAGATACAGAGGTATTGGACGATGATCGCAGACAGCGGTATCATCGGCTTCGGACGGACCTTCGAATTTTGAGAGAGAAGGCCGCGTCAGTACGGGAGACCGTTTTGTTGCAGGACCAGGAGCTGGAGGGTATGAGAGTGACTTGTGCCAAGTCGGCGGCCAAGTTGGTCCGCATTGGGGAACAGCTGGATTCCCTGATGGTACAACCTGAGGGCGCATTGCAGCATCAGATCATTCCCCTTCAGGTATGCATGGATGGGACTAGTAGTGTTGTTGGATCATCTCTTTCCGTTGGAGAGAGAGAGGCAGAGCCACCTAGTCAGGTCTCATATGTTGACTTGGATAGTGGTATGAGACGATCAGAGTTGCACAGGGTACAGCAGCCACGTGTTGAGATTGGATGGCGAGAGATTTTGAGTTGGTACTCGGTGGAGCAGACTATGGATGAAGGGGAGGTCTCAAGGAGAGATCTCACTGGAGATGCACTTCGACACACCATGGGGTGCGATGACTTTCTTCCCTTCTCACAAGAGCAGATAGAAGATGGGGGACATCTTCGGATGGATAACATCTCTCATGCTTGTGTTGGACATTCCTTGAGCCACACACATCATGATGGGAGGGTTTTGCCTACCACCTATTTGATTCTTGATAGGGTCTCATTGATCCTTGAGAAGTTTATACTTCAAAATCCCATGAAGTGCAAAATCAGAAATTTGATTTGGGAGGATGGTAGCCCTCATGGGAGGAGTACCGGGATGAGGAGAAGGAGGCATCCACAATGTATTGAGTGGATGTGGTTGATGAGCAAGGAGCTAGGAGGCTATTTGCAGATCTATGACACCAGGCAGCAGGAGGCTTGGCTGCGCTGGTTACTCTTGAAAGAGTTTGGCCATCACTTGGCAAACACTCTTCTTAAGAGTAGGAGGATGGGGAAAAGATGGATGGATACTTGCATCATTGAGCAGCGTAGAGTATGGATGCATGGTGTTGATGTGTTACTCCTATCATTCATTGTGTCTCCATCACATGGGTTGTATGATGGAGGTATGGGGAGGCAACACAATGTCTTGTTGCTTGGTTTGTTCCTAGGAGAGCAAGGGCAGATTTGCTCTCACACTTTGTATGATGTTGCAGGAAGAAGGGATGGCACTATCTCTTTGATCCTTGATGATGGCTTGGAAGCACTTCCATCTTGGGAAGTATTCTGCACTTGTTGTAGCATTATTGGAGGAGTCTTTGACAAGGAGCATGTCAAAGAACAGAGTCTTGTATTGACAGGAGCTTATCTGCATGAGCTCACAGCGTTGTCACCTTGGATCAAGGCATTATAGATGAAGTGTGCGCAGCAGAGATATGGTGAATCTATAACCCATAGGTCCCAGGATCACTTCATATTTGTTGCACTTGATGAACAGAGAGGAGGTAATGATGATAGAGACATTTATCGCTATGGCATATTCTTCTTAACTTGGATTTCCAAGCATAAGGAGGATTATCTTCTTGTAGCACATGGTTCATTCTTCTTCATAGCTTGCCAAAACAACATGGAGGACTCATTTATGGATCCATGTACCATCTTACTTCCAGCATATGGTGAGGAGTTTGCCTATACATTCATTGATTTGCACACTCCTATGCAGTGCATTGCTTCACAAGGGGGCAAGCTTGTCATATTGCTCCGTGAGTTTCATCGGGCCAAACTACATGATGGAGGCAACCATATCTTTTGTGGCTTTGGGAAAGTGTTTTATCACCTCATGTATGTTCATTTGCAGCACTATATCATGTATTATATGAAGACATGCATGTTTAACATAAACATTTTGCCTTGTACTCTTATCAAGCCGCAACTTGTAAAACTGCGCTGTACTTGTTGGGGAAGCTGTTGGTACCTCTCTTCATCACATGTAACCTTCAGCGTTTCCTTCATTTTGTTGCTGATCATGTCTCCATTTGCTGATATAGATCAGATTTGTATGGGAGGCTTGATTATGAGAGAGACACATGAGCTGGATGTGTCCTTGAGTATTTTCTGCACTACATGTTCTAATGGGAGCATGGGAGGAGGCATAGCCACCACTACTACATATGTGCTCTCTTTTGAGGTGGGCCATGAGATTGATAGTCATCCATTGTATAGCCATGGGCGATTGTTTGATCTTTTATCGTTTTCATATTCAGCCATTTGCTATCCATTAGTAGATGTACATTGCTTGCCATGTAATTTTCTGAGGTTGCAGTGGACGAGACTACGTTGTATCCTTGTGAGAGATTGTTTGCATTATGTATCCTCATGTAGAACCTTCAGCGAACATCTCATTAGGGTGATCCATGATGACCATGTCATATTCTTCATGGACGGTTTGTTTTGGGCCAGCTTGTTCTTCATTGATAGAGGAACCTTCTATGGTGGATTGTTTTTCACTTTGCCATTGGAAGGCAATGATTTTGCAGCCCAGGATCAGCATAGACTCCACACTTGTCATGATTGGAGAGAAGGACAGCCTGGGGTAAGCTATGATGCTTGCCAAGATCAGACTTTCAGCCCACCTTCATTACCAGAGCTTGAGGTGGAAGGAGATTTTCAGGAGTTGCCTTGTCGGGAGGTGGCTCATTTTGTTTGGATGATTGCTTGGGGATGGAGAATCCACATGAGAGAGATGTTCCTCACTTCATGCCTTGAGTGGAGAGAGATGATGAGCTGGTACACAGTCGATGGGACAACTTCCACATTCATAGATGCAGAGCAGCAGCAGTCATGGTCTTTAGTCATAGCCAGAGGCAGTGAGCAGTCCGAGTCATGGGACTTGGGCGATTATTGGCCACAGTGGCGATGGGATCCGGGAGGACTATTGATTGGCTGGTACCATGAGAGGCCAGTTTGGGATCATGGCATTGAGATATCCCTTCATATCAGGGTGATGCAGGAGACAGAGAGGTTTCAGTGGGACCCAGGCACATTTTGCAGTATCGGCAGGGAGCATCAGCTAGAGAGTAGGCTTGTTCAAGCATTGCTTGAGAACAAGCAATTTTTGCCGGATGAGGTTGCCACTTGGGAGAGCGAGCAGACTTTACAGCATCCATCACTTCGGTTGCTTGAGGACAAGCAACGTTTTGCCGGGGGAGACTGTAATATTCCCAATTAGCCTTGCTAATTGGAATATTTCATTTTTGCTTTATTTTGCCGCTTTAGCTAGACATAATAAATAAAGTGAGAAATAAGAGGGGTCACCTCACTTTAGTCACCTCACTTTATAAAATAAAGTGTTTTCCTAGTTGATTAACGTTATAACTTAAAGAGGGGGCCTTGGGGATCCACACGTATATGAGGGGAGGCCTCACGCTGACCCAAGGGTAACTGCAAGGTGAAGGACGCAGTTAAGGTTTTGGAGGGAGTTTAGCATTATAAAAGGAGGGGTTTCCACTTCATTTGGTATGCATTATTCTATATTGATATTGAGAACTAGACTTCTGTCTACTTAGCACGCCGGTTGTTTAGTCGGTCTGCAGCACTGTTTAGTGCAACCGAGTGTCTCCGGTCGGAGATCTCACCCTTAGCCTCGGGGGACTTCGAGTGCCTGCCCTGGTAAGGTTATTTCTGGTTTCACCCTTAGCTTCGGAGGACTTCGAGTGCCCGCCCTAGTAAGGTTATTTTCTGAGTAACACCCTTCAGTTTCAGTGGGACTTGGTAGCATCTTCAGCAGGAGAATTGGAGAGGAAGAAGCCTCTTGTGGCTGCGCAGATCTGAGAAGAAGAGGACGCTGTTCCAGGAGAAGAAGGACGCTGATCAGCCTTGGAGAGTGAGGACGCTGTTCCAGGGAGGACGCAATCCAGATCTGAGCAGGGAAAACGCTGTACCAGGAGGAGGAAGGACGCAGATCAGTCTGGGAGTGAGGACGCTGTTCCAGCAGGAAGAGGAGGACGCAGATCTGAAGGCACATTGATAGATCCAGCCTTGGAGATTGTAGATCTGAGCAGATATTTGCAGATCTGGTTCTGTAGGTTGCAGATCTGGAGAGACAGCATTAGATCCAGCTTGGGAGATTGCAGATCTGAGGAGATATTGGCAGATCCAGCCTAGATCTGAAGAGATAACATCAGATCCAGCCTCTGAGGTTGCAGATCTGAGGAGATATTGGCAGATCTAGTATAGATCTGAAGAGATAGCAGTAGATCTGATATAGGAGGACACAGATCCGGAGGGATAGGACGCAGATCTGGATTGGAGGCTTCAGATCCAGCAGATCTGAGCATATAGGACGCTGATCCATCTGGGAGGACGCTGATCTGATGAGCAGGGTCATGTGAGCAGGGCTTGACAGCGTTTTTGGCCTTGAGGAGCTGAGCTTTTCATCTGGAGGGTTTTGGTGACCAGCACCACATCTGTTCCAGCGCTGTCACTAGCAGAGACAGCGTTTTCATTAGTGAGGGTTTGGAGTATTGATATCAGCTATCTTTTGGTCTTCAGCTCATAGTTCCAGTGCAGTCCAGCTTCAGTCTTCAGATCAGTCTTCAGCCAGCTAGGACGCTGTCCTTGTTGCAGCCATCATTTGTCTGAGAGGGCCTCCACTTGCCTAGGGCAAGGATAGGTGCATTTATTATGATTTTCCTGTACTCCTCTCTATGTACTTTCAGATTAATAAAATGGCTCAGTTTTCTGGCAATCTATGTGTATTGGTTCCATGATCTGGTTCAGCATTGTGTTTTCTATATCTGTCTGGCATATTTCTGTTTATTACTGGTTATCTCCCTTTGGGGATATTACAGAGTAGCCTCAACCGCTACACCAAAAGCCCGGACTGTTAGTGAGGGTGAGGGGCCCAGGTGTTAAGGGTGAGCTCAACAGCCCACCGGAGCATCTCGGGACGGGGACCCTTGCGCAGTCCCCCAATTACGCAAACCTCGGGGCGTGTCAGGACCCACCGGAGCCTCAACAGGACGGCTGCCCTAAACAAGGATATTACAGCCCACCACGCTCCGCAAGTCTCGACCTCGAGACCTCGGCTCTGATACCAAGTAGCCTCAACCGCTACACCAAAAGCCCGGACTGAGGTGAGGGTGAGGGGCCTGTGTGTTAAGGTGGTGCCTGGCCAGCCCACCGGAGCATCTCGGGACGGGGACCCTTGCGCAGTCCCCCAATTACGCAGACCTCGGGGCGTGTCAGGGCCCACCGGAGCCTCAACAGGACGGCTGCCCTAAACAGGGATATTAGAAATACAAAATATTTCTCTCTCTTATTTTTAAATATACTTGGGCTATAAATTATTTATTTGCTAGTTAGAGCTAATATTTCCTTGTAGATATTGTAAATTATTTTGTAAATCATTTCTAAGTTACTGAATATATATTATTTTAACCCTAACTGGAAATTCTAACCCTTGTATATTATTTTTCTCATTTTAAAATCATATTTTGGGATTTTTAGTTTAGATTTTTTCTTGATCTTGTGGCTTGGCTCTATTATTTGACTTGCAGGTGCCATTAGCTCAAGGATTCAAAGACAAATCTGAAGCAAGAGCTTTGAGACCCTTACCTAGCTTAGAAGGCTAGGGTTTGGGCCCATTTTTACCTTTGTAAGAGTCGTCCAATCCAAGGGAGAAGTCATTCAACCAAGGAGGGCTGATTTGGGGTGTAGTAGCCTTAAACTACAAGACCCAAGTTCTAGAAAGCCATCGTCTAGCCTCTAGGAGGAGGCCGCTAGCCTTGGAGGGCTTATTTGCTGTTGCAACTGGGGTTTTTCAAGCATTTAACTTCTAAAGTGTCTTGCAGCTGTTTCTGTGGGGTCAATGTCATTTTTGGGCTTGAAGGTGACAAATGTTTCTTGCAGAGGGAGGCTGCAAAGGTTTTGAGGCCTCTAGGCCTTGGCCGTAGCCCTAAAACGGTCATTTCACCCTAGGCGCATGCGTAATTAATCCTTGTTGACCTAGCCGCAGCCTTTGGAGGCTTGAAAAATCAGTTTGCATTTGATTTTGAAGGCTAATGCTTTGTTTTGCATGCCTGTTATAACTTTGAGCAAGGGGTTGAAGGGTTTCTCATTGTGTTTTTTCCATTGATCCATGAAAATTTGAGTTTGTTGGCTAACTATAGGTTTTGCAGGGTTCTTTATCCATTGGATAAGGGTTTCAAGGGCTTAAAATTCATTTGTTTCATTATTCTAGTGCTTTAAGGGCTAGATGCTAGCCATAAAGCCACCTGTAGGCCTCACTAAAAGCATTATAGGGCTTAAAAGCCCTAGCCACATGCTCTAAGTGGGCTGATCCATCATCAGTCTTGCTTTTCTCACTAATACAATTGAGTTGCAGGTCTTTTTCAAAGGAAAATCTCCAGGTTTTTGAAGACTACACATCAATTTTTGGGGCTTGCAGTTGCCATATTTGCTCAACTAGCGTAGTCGCTAGGCCTAGAAGGCCTAGATTTTCCCTAGCCATGGGGTTTTGAGAGGATTTCCTTTGGTTTTCAGTCTAATCATTGGTGGTTATAACTGTTGGAGGCCTTGTATTGCTCGTTCAAGGTCAAAGTTAGCCCTCTTTATGCCCCAACATGACAAATTTACCATTGAAGCTAGGCTGCTAGGCCTAGAGGGTTTGATCCTTTCTCCCTTCCTCCCTTTTGGTGGCTGTCATAAATGATCAGATCTGAAGATTAATCTAACAGTGGCATAATCAAGTGGTAATCATCCTAAAAACTCCTCTAAATAAGCCTAATAACTCTAAGAATTAACACTCATCTCTTAAGGGCTTAATCATCATTGTGTTTGCTAGCATCTCTTGTCAATTTTGAGACTGTTTTCACATTAATGAGTTGCTGGTCTGGTTTACATAAGCCTGGTGCATTTTCAAAGTGATAGCATTTGAGGAATTTGCAAATTAATTGCGTAAGCCCTGCATCTTGAGGATAACTAATCATTTCATTAGCTTGTCTTTTGCATTCTTGCATTGTCATTGCTAAGATAGATAGCTTGCCTCTTTGCATTACATTGTGTTGTCTAGCATTCACTATTAATCACTACGGTGATTATCTCTCTTAGCGCTGGTGTTTATCTATTGCGCTAAAATTGGCTTATGATCTAAGGTGATAAAATGCTCTCATTTTGTTATTGCGTGCAAGTGTTAAGTACCATTACCTAAGTGGAATTGAATGAGATCTTAATAAGCTCTAATAACATCTTGGATAATTGAAATTGCTAATCTTGTTTCATTGGGATAATTTGTTCTCCAAGTACTTAATCTAGTTGCTCGTCATCTTGTATTGAATATCATTACAAGCATTTGGATTTCAAGTGATTTAACATTGTTGGAGTACTTAACACATTTAATAATCTGATTGAAGCAGTCACTCATATCTGCACTTTCATTCTAGGATTAGAAGGGCATTCCTAAAATTTACCTCCAAGCATAAGCTTGGTTGTAAGAAGATAGGACCACGGCCACCTTCTTCACACAGTTTGAGGACTCTTGACCCTCATTCACAGTTATCATAGGTGACCCTGCAGTTCTCTTGCGGGCAATCCCTTGTAGGAACGAAGGCACCTAGGTGGTTAGAATCCCACGGGAGGTAACGTTAATGAGGCCATCGTCTGCTTTCTTTGGGCTTCTCTCTACAACATGCATTTGAGACTAGTTCCAAAAAAATCGAGAAGAAGGATTTACTTAGATAGAGCATCTAATTAAAATCTACCAAGAGCTTGCATCTCACATAGATTTAGGTCGTGCATTTCATCTAGGATAGATTTTGTATCCCACAACCACTGTTCATCCGGTGACTTAGAAATTTAATCCATATTGTGTCAATAATTAATCTTAAAGGCATTGCTCTGTTATTCATAATCTTGAAGAATCTAATCAAATTGTGATTGATAATTTCACTTGCCATTTAATTTTAACCCAAGTTGCTAGGCCATTCAATTGTGTCTCCTTGACTTATTGGTTCCCAACAAGTTTCTCATCATCTCATCTATAGGGACTATCCCCCTTAGCCTGCATTTAGGAGACAACTTGAACGGAGAGGGCAGGGATCATAGTGACAACGCCTGCCCTGAGCGTTGTTGCAATTCTCTGTACAATTTGAGCGACACCATGTAGCATTGGGAGTGTTCTCATGTGTGGGGCAAGTGGGATAAGTGATGGGGCCTTGAATCCATAGATCCATGGTATTTTGATGACCCATGGCATTTTGATGACCCGTGATAGAACCATGGTATTGCATCCTTTGGAAAAGTATAAATAGAAGGGTGAGTGATTCATTCTTGTGCTTGGCAAGAGGGTCGAGAGGGTCGAAAGGACCAAGCAAGGTCGATAGGGACGAGCAGGGCTGGAGAGGGTACAAAGACATGTAGGAGCACGAGACATTGAGAGAGAGATTCTTTGAAGTAAGCAAGAGATCTGAAAGAGTAATATTGCAGGTTTGCTGTGGGTGAGATATTCAGTTGTGTTGGGTCTGAGGAATGAGCAGGGAGCAGCAAAGGATATCCAGATCAGCCAGATCAAGGATGGATCTACAGGTTGATCTGCTGAATCTGAGCCAGGGTAAATGTTGTATATGTAATTTCCTAAAGGGCCATTATACCTTGTACAGGAGCCCCAAATTCCTGTTGAAGGACTAATAAGAATTCTGTTTTTGAGGCTGAATTTTTTGTGTTACTGTGCATGATCTAATTGCTAGTTTTAAAGTTTCCGCTGTGTAAAAGTTAGACACATCAATGTGTTTCAGTTCATTAGCTGTGTAAAGTTAATAGCAAGTTGTTACCAGATTTGGTGTGTGTGTGCACTGAGTCTAGCACCCAAAATATATTGTATGACACCTTAGATATTTGTAGTGGCTTGACCGCCCAACACTATCCTTTTCCTTTTATAGTTGTATGTTGGTCACATGTGATGCCACTAACATTAAAGGCAGAACATAAATCTGATAATTAAAGATCATTTAATAATATCAATGCTGAAGAACACTGTTTTCTCCTCCAACATTATGTTGACAACACTAATCTGTATAGTATGACTATTTGTCTGATGCATCCTGATTTTAAAGATATTGATACATTCCAACAGAATGTTTATAACCATTAGTAGTAGGCTTTAAAGGAGAATTGTCTGTTACAAATGTACACCTTTACCCACCCTCTGCTGCTCATCTTCTGTCTTATGCATAATATACTGCAGTTGTGAGAAAACAAAGTAAGATAAATAATAAATACAAGACTCTTTAGTCAGAAGAGTTGCGAGGAAAATTTTCTTAATGCTATTTGCTTTGAATCAATAACTAGAAGTGTTAAGATACATGATATCAGAATATATTACTATAGCTTGTTCCATTCTTTGCTAGCAAGAGTTATGGTCATTGATAAAGAAAACCAGATGTTATCTTTCAAAATTTTGAATCTTGTGATGTTCACCTCTAATAACATTTTCTTACAGCTAATCTATGACACTGTTCGTGGAGGCAGCTCAGAAACAGCAGGTTTTGAAAACTGTTTGCATTTTTTTCCACAGGAGATGTTTTCTGGCAGGTATTTATGATTTTAACGACACCATTTGCTTAAATGCTTGGGCGTATTGTTGCATATCACTTGGTCTATGGGTTTTATAAATTTTCTGAAATTTTATTTTGTAGGTCAGGATCATGGACAGGGGGGGATGGAAGTTGGGTAGAGTTGTCTGGAAAGATGCATGTCTTGGCTAGACTTTTAGCACATCTCTTTACAAAGACTGATGATCGTATTGTTCTTGTCTCAAACTACACTCAGGTATAAGCATTTACAGACTATGTTAATTTGCAGACATTTGTTGAATTTACTTTCCCTGTATTGATGGTCAAATAAAATATTACCTTTCCAAGAAGAAATATAGGAACGAGAGCAATGTCTTCACCTGAAAGCTTTGACACCAACTGCTGCTTCTGTTTTTAAATAATTTTCTTACTTATTGATACTAATAATATATTAATATACAATCTTGGCAGTAAAGGACTTTTAGCTTTCATCTGAGTTCATGAACTTGATTCCCCAATTATTTATATGGAAATGAATGCTATTGATGGTGTATCTTAAGATTAATGTTTTCATCGATTATAGATTTGAAACCAATATATTTTTCTGTTTTGATCCTGTTTCAGTAATTACTTGTTGACTATAGATGAAATTCCCTTGTCTGATTTCCTTATATTAGTGGTCCACAGGGGTGCACCCCTCACATTTCCCATGCTCCGGGGATGGGGAGGCACTTCGTAAAATGTTTCCCCATGTCTCCCTTTTAGTGAAACTGGGGGAAGCGCATGGGGGAATGTTTCCCCAGTGTAGGTGATACGTTCGTTGAAAAGAGGTGCATCTGAGTGACCACACAGCTCCTGATCCCCCAAAAATGGGGATGCCTGGGCAGCCCCCCTTGCCTACCCTGATTTTTTGTCGAACAACCCTTTAAGACAAAACAGGGGATGGAGCTTTGAGGACTTTGTGGCCTTGATAACTAATGGCAATACTAAATTCTTAACGTGAAAGTTGAGATTCTCCTTATTTGGCATTTCTGACATTCTCCTTTAGGTTACCTTTTCTATCCTTTATTTGACATCCCATTCATAATTCAGCAGATTTAATAGTTTTCAGGATTGTAGGATTAGCAGGATTATAGTGTTTCGATTGGATTGATTTGATTGCACAATGATAATCTGCATGGATGAATTGTTATTGTTTGTATTTATCATTATTAATTTTATTTTTATAATTTTAGAAATAGGGATCCCTATGCTAGGGACCCTAACATCCCCCAGCCCCCTGTAGTGACAAAACTTAGAGTTGTTGTGCTTTTAAAATGTAAAATACACAATGTATTATAGTAATATTTTTATTCATAAGATGAATGTACAAGGATGTTGGATGTTACAATGAGGGCCCACTTATATACCTAACCTGGTGGCCTTCAATGATGGGTCCTATCCCTTAGAACATGCCTCTTCATTAACTAATCTATTAATTAACTATAATTATGTTTACTATATCTTCATTTATATTTTATATAATTTATATTCGTAACATTGCCCCTTTCTTCAAAAAGCTTTGTCCTCAAAGCTTAATTGCTGACAATTTCTTCACTTGCCGTCATTCCGGCATGTGTAAATTGTTGGTACTACTATCTTGGAATCGACATTTATCCATTTTCCTTTTTTTTTAATATTTATTATTATTATTATATTATTTTTTTTAATTTTAAAAGTAACTTTATAAATCATATTATAAAGTAACTTTATAATCACTTGACCTTTTGTTGAATCGTTTTAATTGTTTTGTTATACCCTGTATAAGTCGTACGAGTTCGTACAATTGTGTCTTCTTGTATGGACGTGTCTCCATTCCTGTTGACTTTTCGATATGCCCAATTCTTTGTCGTTCTTGTGTAGTTATTATCAGTAAGTTCTTGCAGCTTGGTAATATCCCATATCTCGGGCTCCATATATTGCAATTCTTGTAGGTGGAATATTTTGCTTCTTCAAACAAAGAGAGTTCCTCAATATCTTCCCCATAATACACTTTTAAACAACGTGGACAAAACACACTAGTACTAGAATGGCATCTTGAGCAATTTGTTTTGCCTATGCAAACCTTTTTAACGTCCTGATTACAAAGTCGCACGAGAGGGATGTGACTTGGTTGCGCAGTGGCATAGTCGCAACACCCTGAAAACAATCGCATGAGAGGGATGCGACTTAGTCGCATAGTCGCAGCAAGCTGAAGAACGGTCACACGAGTGGGTTGTGACCTAGTCGCACAACCGCAACAAGCTGAAAAACGGTCGCATGAGAGGGATGGTTGCACAATCACAACACCTTGGAGAATAGTCGCATGAGAGAGATGCGACTTGCGACTTACACAAAAAAAAGGGCCATTTTCATATTTTGCTTCTAGCAATTTCATGGCTTTGGGTGACTGAACGTGGATACAGTGGGGAAAGAAGCTCAGATTTGTGGAACAAGTTGGCATAGGATCGGGCGAGAAGAACCTCTGCATGCTAAGTTTAAACGCCACAAACTTTCTTTTGTTGAAATTTGGTTACCGGAGGACAGGTGGTTCCCTAAGGCTTTGATCTTTGGCCTAGGGAAAAGTGTCCAAAAGAATTTAATTTTTTCTCCTAAAGTGACTTTATAAAGTTATAAAGTCAAATCTAATTTAAAAGTGACTTTAAGTGATAAAGTTACTAAAGTCTAATTTTAAAGTGACTTTAATAAAGTCAATGTGAAATTAGAAAGGAAAAAGTGACTTTGGAAATAAATGACTAAGTGGGTCTTTATTAAAGTGGGGTGAATTAAAAAATAGAAAGTGAGATTTAAATGAGCATTTAATCTCAGCCCTAGATCTAAAGCTATCTAAGCCATTGGATTTAGGGATTCCCCAAAAGTCACTTAGGGTTAGGTTAAAGAAGGAAAAGGAGAAAAAAGTCATTCATTCTTTCATGAGCAGATTGGGAGAGAAGGAGAGCAAAGGAGATTTCTGGACAGTGAGGAGGAGGAGGACAGAACTTGGCACACAAACCGAGGCATCATTTTAGCAAGTCTGTACAGCAAGGAAAGACACAAATGTTGAGGCAGTGGGCACGAGTTTCAAGGCAGACCGTACAGGGTTTGGTGCAGATTTCGAGGAGTTGAGTTGTTGATTTTTTGGCACAATTTTCGAGGCATGTCGTACATCAAGTGGTTGTACTTTTGCACAGAAAACGAAGCATAAATCCATATAGTAGCTTTGCTGTATTTTTGCACAGAAATCGAGAAATCCGTACAACATTTAATGCTGTTTGTACAGAAATTGAGACAGTCTGTACATCAACATTTAATGTTGTAAATTTGGGCACGAAAATCGAGGTGGTCGTATAACATTTATTGCTATTCTGTTTTTACTGTGTACACGTTTTTCGAGGCAGTGGTTAAGCACGGAAAACGAGATAAGTTGGATTTATTACTTGCTGATTTTTCTGAGTATTTCTCTCACTGTAAAAGGCATTTTTCCAGAAATAAGAAGAAGCTTTCGAACTAGTTTTACTCAAGAGTTGTAGGGGGTTTTTCCAGGGTCACATTGACAAAAAATCAGTGTCTATTTTTCCGTGTGGCTAATTTCTTTTGCTGAGTTTTATTTCTGCATTTCCAGCATTGTGAAAATTTCCAGAATTTGTGTTTTCAGAAAATATTTATTTTTTCAGCTTGTTGAATGTAAGGCTATGGGAATGGGCATTTAACTATATGGAGAAATAAGGTGAAACTGAAAACCGGGGTGGGAAATAGAGATTTCTACATGGTATCAGAGCTATTTTGCTGAAAAGGGAGTTTGGGACAGTAAGAAGGAAAAATTATAGCACGCTGATTTTTCACTCAGAAATTACAGCAAGCTGATTTTTCACACAAATTTTTTTACCTTTACTACAACAGTGTTATTTTCAGCTTATTTAGGACAGCAAGCATGTCTTTGGGCTTGAGGGTGGAGGATAGGTTGGATGGGCATAGTAACTACAGTGTTTGGAAGGAGACAATGCAGAGCATCTTTGAGGAGGCAGAAGTCTGGGATGTCATGGTGCATACTGCACAGCATCCCGTTAATGTGCTTACTGATGCTGTTTAGTTGGCAGCTTATAATAAAAAGAATAACAAGGGTAAGAGACTGATTCTAAACAGAATCAAAGACCATTTCATTCCTCATGTGAGAGGAAAGAGAGATGCTCATGAGATGTGGACAACATTGACCAATCTCTACCAGAGTACCAATGAGAACAGAAAAATGGTCCTAAGGGAGAAGCTAAAGATTATTAAGATGGGTAAGACTGATGGTGCTTCTGGATATCTCACAAAGATTACTAATGTGAGAGATGAGTTGGCAGCAGTTGGAGAGGTCATTCCACCCACTGAGTTGGTGCGGATTGCAGTGAATGACCTCCCCAGTTCATGGCTGAACTTTTGTGATGGGGTTTTTGCACATGAGACCCTTCCCTCTTGGGAGAGGTTTTGGGATGATTGCATACAGATAGAAATCAGAAAGAACCAGCTTGGGGCAGCCAAACCAGTTGAGCAGGATGCAGATGTAGCACTGTTGGCAGGAGGCAAGAAAGGCAAGGGAAAGAAGCAAGCTTCCACAAGCATTGGTGGGGGCAAAGGTAAAGGTAAAGGTAAACAGGGGAACATGCAGAAGGACTATTCCAAGGTGAAGTGTTGGAATTGTCAGAAGATGGGACACTGTGCAGTTGTGTGTCCGGAGAAGAAGAAGAAGGGGAAGAATCAGAACATGGCAGCATCAGCAGAGGTAGAGGACTTCACGGATCGCTTTGACCGGGAGTTTGGGTTCATTGCTTGTGAGTCCACTAGTGTAAGATCACCTGCCATGGAGGTTGAGAGGGAGTGTGCATTTCCCTCCACTAGCGGAGCATCTTAAGGAATCTGGTATGTTGACAGTGGGGCTTCACGTCATATGATAGGAGTCCGTGAGTACTTCTCAGAGCTTTCAGAGAGTGGCATTGATATAGAGGTAGTACTCAGAGATGACAGCGTTGTTAGAGCAGTCGGTCTGGGGACACTGACATTTGATAGGGAACCCAAACCTCCCTTGAAGGTGTCAAATGTTCTATATGTGCCAGGGATGAGGAAGAACCTCATATTCGTCTCAGCTTTGGAGGACAGAGGATATGAGATATTGTTCGGGAGAGGACAGGTGCTGATATATCCCAGGGGTGCTCCAGCTGATTCAGCTAGAGTGATAGGTGTACGCCATGAAAAGGTGTACAAGTTTGCATTTCAGCCCCTTTTGGCATTGAGTAGTAGTACCGGCAGCAGAGCTAGCAGTTCAGAGCTGTGTGAGATTTGGCACCGCAGGATGGGGCACATGTATCATGGAGCCTTGAAGACATTGCGGGAGATCATTACAGGTGTGCCAGATTTCAGTACTGATCACTTTGATACTTGCAGAGGATGTGCGATGGGCAAGTTTGCCAAATCCCCTTTTCCCAGCAGTGACAGCAGAGTGACTGGGATACTTGATTTGATTCATTCGGATGTGAGCTGTCGGATGTCTCATGTTTCCTTGAGTGGATATGGGTATTATGTATTATTTATTGATGATCACTCCAGGAGGACCTAGATTTATTTCTTGAAGACCAAGAGTGAGGTCTTCAAGTGGTTTCAGGAGTTCAGAGCTCTTGTGGAGACTTAGACAGGTCGGAAGATCAAGTCCCTGAAGTCGGACAATGGAGGAGAGTACACCGTTGGAGAGTTTGTTGACTATTGTGCGGAGGCAGGCATTAGGAGGGAGTTCACAGTTCCTTACAACCCCCAGCAGAACGGGGTTGCAGAGAGGAAGAACAGATCCATTGGAGGGGCTGCCAAAGCCATGCTACATGATGAGGGGTTACCATTGTTTTTGTGGGCAGAGGCCTGCAACACTACTATATATTTGCAGAATAGGAGTCCGCATTGTGCCTTGGGGCATGTGACTTCGGAGGAGGCTTTTTCTCGGAAGAAGCCTGATATTGGTCATCTTCGTATCTTTGGGTGTATTGCATACTCCTACGTACCCAAGGAGAAGAGGACCAAACTGGAGCCCACCGCAGAGAAGGGTATCTTTGTGGGCTACAGTGAGACCTCGAAAGCCTTTCGGATTTATATTCCCGCACAGAGGAGAGTTGTTGTCAGGCGGGATGTGAAGTTCGGGGAGGATAGGGCTTTTAGGACGTCACAGGAGTTAGAGTATCTGGATTAGCCAGACCCTCAGGAGTAGCTGAGGCAGTCGCAGGGATTCGGTGGTCTGGGATCAGGAGGATCCGAAGGTACATCGATTACGGTGTTAGGTCCGTTAGTGAGCAGTGACTCGCAGAGTCAGAGGGGTGGTGCTTCGGGCAGCATGCAGAGCAGTTCACTAGGGAGTCCACTGATGGACAATTCACATGGTACTTCAACATCTACAGGTTCAGGTGTAGGCAGGAGGACAACAGACAGTTAGTTAGGAGTTCAGGCTCCTGATGATGAGGAGGAGGAGTTTCATTCTCAAGTGGGAGAAGTGTGCTCAGGGAAGAGGAAGCCCAAGTGGCTTCAGGATACCTTGAGAGAGGCCACATCTGTTGCTGGGCCTAAGAAGTCGGTCAAAGAGAGCAGACCACCTAAGAGGTTTTGTTGCTATATGGCAATGGTTGCCAACATCCTTGACTCTGAGACTTCTAGCTATGAGGAGGCAGCTAGCTAGCGGGTCTGGAGAGAGGCCATGTAGGAGGAGTATTTTTCTATCATGAAGAATGATGTTTGGGAGGTGGTGCCGAGGCCTGAGGGAAAATCTGTGGTTACTTCCAGATGGCTTTACAAGGTAAAGAATGCTGCAGATGGCAGCGTTGAGAAATTCAAAGCAAGGTTTGTGGCTAGAGGGTTCTCCCAGGCAGAGGGAGTTGATTATGAGGAGACCTTCGCTCCCGTGGCTCGATATACTTCGATTCGCTCCATCATATCGATAGCAGCAGAGATGGGTTGGAAGATCCACCAGATGGATGTGAAGACCACATTTCTCAATGGCTTCATACAGGAGGAGGTGTACATTGAGCAGCCACAGGGCTTTGAGGTGCATGGGAAGGAGTCCCATGTGTGCAGACTGAAGAAGGCCCTTTATGGCCTCAAGCAAGCTCCCAGAGCTTGGTACTCCAGGATAGATACTTACTTGCAGAAGATGGGTTTCACAAAGAGTGAGGCAGATCCGAACCTTTACTATATTGTGATAGGTGAGGAGCCTCTCATTCTGGTGCTGTATGTGGATGAATTAGTCATTACAGGTGCAGAGAGACTCATAGAGCACCGCAAGAGAGATCTTGCGGTGGAGTTTGAGATGAAGGACATCGGCTTGATGCATTAATTTTTGGGTTTGGAGGTGTGGCAGGAGGAGGGGCATTTCTTCCTGGGACAGGGGAAGTATATTGTGGACATCCTTGGCAGATTCCACATGGAGGATTGTAAACCCATGTCGACACCGATGATCAACAACTGGAAGAAGCTTCATGCTTCGGATTCCGAGTTGGTGGATCCCACATTGTACAGACAGCTGATTGGTTCCTTGATGTATTTGGTCAACACTAGACCAGATATTTGTTTTGCAGTCAACACGATGAGTCAGTTTATGTGTGAGCCTAGGAAGGTTCACTGGGTGGCTGTAAAACACATTTTGCGGTACTTGCAGGGGACAGTGGATTATGGTCTGGACTACAGGCAGGGGGATGGAGTGAGATTGGCAGGTTACACTGATTCTGATTGGGCAGGTTGTGCTTCTGATAGGAAGAGCACTTCAGGGTGTTGTTTTGGGTTGGGTTCGGCAGTAGTGTCATGGTTCAGCCGAAAGCCGCAGTCAGTAGCATTGAGTTTAGCGGAAGCAGAGTATATGGCAGCCAGTCTAGCTAGTTGTGAGGCCATCTGGCTTCGCAAGATGTTATTTGGCTTATTTGGTCAGCCGTTGAGACCTTCAGTGATTTACTGTGATAATCAGAGTTGCATTAAACTCACGGAGAATCCAGTATTTCATGACAAGTCAAAGCATATCGGGATCAAATATCACTTCATCAGAGACTATGTTCAGAAAGGAGCTGTGAAGCTTGAGTATGTTCCCACTGATGAGCAGGTTGCAGATATTCTTACCAAAGCCTTACCACGGGCAAGCATGTCTACTTCAGAGACAAGATGGGTGTGGTGAGGAACACCTTCCTCGGTAAGAGGGAGTGTTGAAATTTGGTTACCGGAGGACAGGTGGTTCCCTAAGGCTTTGATCTTTGGCCTAGGGAAAAGTGTCCAAAAGAATTTAATTTTTTCTCCTAAAGTGAAGTTATAAAGCTAAGTCACCTGATACGGGGATACAGGGATACGGGGACACGGGGATACGAAGTGTCGGACACGGGTACGGTGACCCCGGAACAGGATACTTCTGGGACACGTTACGTTATTATTTTATTAAAAATATATATTATTTTATTAAAAATATATATATATATTTTAAAAAATATATATATATTAATATATTTAAAATTAGATATTTTTTGCACAAATTCATACAAAATTCATTGATTCAAACATAGATATTAGATATTCATGAGTCATACATCATCATTGATACTATAATACAAATTACAATGATACATTGATACACCATACATGATACAATCATCAAATTTACTCAAAAAGACAAGATTGAAGATAGTAAGATACTGTAGTTTTTTCATTAAGTCATCAGAATCAAAATGTGTTACATAACAACACTGCCAATGGCAAATAGAAATAGAAAATACAAAATCAACTACAATCTACAAGACTACAAGCCTGAAGCCTCAATGAGTCAGAGTCATCAATCCTCATAATCGGCATCACTGTCGAAATCCTGATCATCATGCTCACCACTGCTCTCCTCTGCCTCTGATGCATCCTCCTCCTCTATCATCTCTGCATCTGCTGGTGTGGAGGATGACCCCTCTAATCCATCATCAAATCTGACAGGCTCTAGCACTGGCGCATTGAGATCCAAGTTGGCCAATGCCAACTCAACACCGCTGTCCAGACCCATATCATCAGGAAAGACATCCCACATCTTTGTCTTTCCCTTCAACCACTCCTCCCTCTGCCTGTAGATGAGACGAAGGTTGGTGTGCACATACACCATTGTCTCTGCCCTGGACTGCTCAAGCCTGCTCTTCTTCACACTATACAAATTCCCATATGTGCTCCAATTCCTCTCGCAACAAGAGGATGAAGTCATTCGAGAGAGGAGCCTCATGGCTAACTGCTGTAGAGGAGGGCTTGCTGCCCCATGAGTTGCCCACCAAGAATGGGACTTCTTAGCCCCCCTGTCTCGAATCAAATCATAGCCTCCAAATCGCCCCCTGGCAGTGGAAAAATCTGCAAAGGCATCCTCCACCTCATCAAGGGATGCCCTATCCCGAAAAATCCTCCTCAATGCATCTTTCCTCCCCTGTGAGATTTCAGCATCCATGTGAGGAGGGAATCTGCGGGAAGGTCCACCATTCAGCCACTCATGGCTGTAGTATTTTGGGTTCAAGGAGTGAGCCAAACAATGTAAAGGTGTGCAATTCTTGTCCCATCTGCTGACAAGAATATCCTGTATGACGGTGAAGAAGGCCTCAGGTGATGTCTCATGCTCTGGGCACTCACTCTGTAAAATAATGGTCCTCACAGACTCAATCATGGAATCCCATCCCTCATAAACCTCTCCTAGGATGGGTTGGTCTGTATCTGCAAATCTGAGCAAGGAAATGATAGGCTCCATGATCTGAACAATTAGATCTACCTTCTCCCACCATATATCATCCAACACTATGTCCTTCACCTTCTTTGAGGCTGCTTGATCCGTCTTTCTCCAAAAAGACCAAAACTCTGAAATAACCATAGACCCAAGAGCGGTCTTGACCTCCCTCAACCTCTTCAACATGATGAATGAAAAGGCAAACCGTGTATCTGCAATCTTCAACAATGATAGATTGTTGTACTCCTTGTAGATAGTGAGGGCATTTGTATGGTTTGTTACAAAGTTGCGGATATGTCGTGCATCCTCAATAATGGCTCCAATCCAAAGCACATCAGAAGCAATAGATTTCAGTGCCAAGTTCAATGAATGGACAATGCAAGGTGTCCAAAATATTTGTGGATATTTTGCTTCCACAATCATGCCAGCAGCCTTGCAAACAGGTGCATTATCTGTAATGATTTGCACACAACAATCCACACCTACACTTTCAATAACTTTGAGAAATAACTCACCCATATATTGTGCATCCTTGTACTCTCCAAATGCATCCACTGCTTTCAAGAAAAATGCACCATTCGTGGATGACACCATGAAGTTAATGAGTGGGTGGCGTGCCGGATCTGTCCATCCATCAGAAACAATGCTAACCCCAGATGTTGGCCATGCTGATTTAATAGGCTCAAGCATTTTGTCCACCTCTTTCTTTGCCTTTGTAAACAATGTGGTTCTGAGCTTCTCTGACCCAGGAGGCACATACCCTGATGGAGCCCCATGACAAAGAGCTCGACACATCTCAATAAATAGAGGTGACCGTGCAACATTAAAGGATATGAAGTTCTGATAGAAAAAAATGCAATGGTGAGGTCAAGCTCTTCCCTTTTATCTTTTTGGAAAATCTTGTCCATTGGACCAACTACAGTTGCCTTTCTCTTTGCTAATTCTCCCCTGCTAGAAGTCTCAAAAGGGAACTTGCTGCTGCTTTTCCTCAAGAATGGAAGGGGGTCATCAGTCTTGGATTGTTTTGATTTTGCTGCCACATTTGCCTCACCAATACTTGCCTCTTTCTGCAATTTCTTCTTATCTAACAATTCAATCGCTGTACAACATTTAATGCCACAACCTGGAATACCCAACAAATGAGCTTTCACACGGAAATGTGTGCCTTTGAAATGGCCATTGCAAAAATTGCATTTCCAGTCACAATTTCCTCCTCCCTTTTTTGCTGCCCCTTCCTTTCTTGTTGCATATTTCCACAATGGTATTTGGGGTCAACAATTTGTTTTCCCTGCACATTTGAAGCTACTGTTGCAGCCCCACTTCCAATGGATGGAATACTTGCGGACTGTGATGAAAGAGGGACATGAGGGGCATCTCCAATGGACACATTCTTCCCTTTTCTTTGCCCCTGTCTTGGTGCCTTTGATTGAGCCATAAATACTGTAAAAAATAAACAAAAACAACTAAATATATAAAACATATGCACATGCAAACACTAACAACAAACTAAATGCAAAATATAGAAGGACAATGCACTTACCGGATGCCCGAATCTCTTTGAAAGAACACACTTGCTGCTTGCTCTCCTTCTCACTTCACAAATGAAACACAAATGAAATTGGTGAGAAAACATGAAAGAAGAGCCACACTTTATAAAAAAAAATCGCGCATTTTGGTTGCCGCGGGCCCGGCCGTACCCGGCAGGAGTGGACACGAAGTGTCCGAACATGGTACGGTCGGGACACGGCGTGTCCCTTTTCGGACATGCCGTGTCCCGACCGTACCCTATTCAGACACTTCGTGTCCCTCGAATTGGGGGCGAATCCGACACCTAGAGGTGTCCGACACGGGGATTCGGGGATATGAGGGCATTTTAGGAGTGTTTGGTTACTTAGTTATAAAGTTATAAAGTCAAATCTAATTTAAAAGTGACTTTAAGTGATAAAGTTACTATAGTCTAATTTTAAAGTGACTTTAATAAAGTCAATGTGAAATTAGAAAGGAAAAGTGACTTTGGAAATAAATGACTAAGTGGGTCTTTATTAAAGTGGGGTGAATTAAAAAATAGAAAGTGAGATTTAAATGAGTATTTAATCTCAGCGCTAGATCTAAAGCTGTCTTAGCCATTGGATTTAGGGATTCCGCAAAAGTCACTTAGGGTTAGGTTAAAGGAGGAAAAGGAGGAAAAGGTCATTCATTCTTTCATGAGCAGATTGGGAGAGAAGGAGAGCAAAGGAGATTTCTGGACATTGAGGAGAAAGAGGACAGAACTTGGCACACAAACCGAGGCAACATTTTAGCAAGTCCGTAAAGCAAGGAAAGCCACAAATTTCGAGGCAGTGGGCACGAGTTTCAAGGCAGACCGTACAATAGATTTGGCACGCATTCCAGGAGGCCGTACAATAGGGTTTGGCACAGATTTTGAGGAGATGAGTTGCTGATTTTCTGGCACAGTTTTTGAGGTAGGTCGTAGAACAAGTGGTTGTCCTTTTGCACAAAAAACGAGGCAGAAATCCATACAGTAGCTTTGTTGTATTTCTGCACAAAAATCGAGAAATCCGTACAACTACATTTAATGTTGTTTGCATAGAAATCGAGACAATCCGTATAACAACATTTAATGCTATAAATCTGGGCATGAAAATCGAGGTGGCCGTACAACATTTATTGCTATTCTGTTTTTGTTGTGTACACGTTTTTCAAGAAGAGGCTTTCGAACTGGTTTTCCCGAATAGTTGTAGGGGGTTTTTCTAGGGTCACATTGACCAAAAATCAGCGTGTCTATTTTTCTGTGTGGCTGATTTATTTTGCTAAGTTTTATTTCTGCATTTCCAGCATTGTGAAAATTTCCAGAATTTGTGTTTTCATAAAATATTTATTTTTTCAGCTTGTTGAATGTAAGGCTATGGGAATGGGCATTTAACTATATGGAAAAATAAGGTGAAAATGAAAACCGAGGTGGGAAACAGAAATTTCTACATCTTTGCTGGTATATAAATTTCTGTGTCTGATTAAAAGCTGAGCAGTGAACCAATGCTGTATTACAGTGGAAAATATTAACTGCGGGCAGGGCTGAGTTGCTGACAGAGGAGCTGGCTTGGTGCATGATCCCTTCGCCTTAATCTAAAGTGTGGATTACACTCTTCTGTTCAATTTTGACATTTCTTTTGCTTAGCCATATCAATACAGGGTGATGCGATGCATACATGGCCATGAAGTATGACAAAATTTCAACAAATCAAGACACCAGTGGTGCACCGTGCAACAAAAACTTAACGTCTGAAGAAGTTCCGCGTGGAGAAGAAAGTTTAGCGCAAGAGTTTAGTGTTGAAATTGTTTCTGTAGGATTAGTTTTGGGCATCATCATAATGGGACATGAAACTTCAAAACCCGTGGAAACAAATGATATAGGGCAAGTGAAAATTGCCCCATCAGCCAAAGTTGGGAGGTGGGTTTGGGTCAATGCCAAACAGTATCGAGGCATTTTAAAACGAATGCTAGCTCGTCTAAAATGGGAGCAGACAAGGAAAAAAAGGTCACAAAAGGAAAGTACTCGGGTCCTTCGCAAGGAACAACATTTAAACAGGTCATCTTTCCAAGCAAGTGGCAACAACAAGTCCAAAGGAAAAAGAAAAGAAAAAGTCATTATTGATTCTGCCTTATATAGTCCCACATCTACACCTCTCACTTGGTCATCTGATCTTTATGTGAAAGAACTGTTAAATGTAAAAATGAGGTTGGAGGTAGTAGAAGCTAAAGAGTAGGAAAGAGATTGTACAATCCATATAATAGCAGTTGAAAACCAGGCTTTAGCAGAAAGCAACAAAGTTATGAAGGAGCAAGTGGCATTACTACAAGAAGCTCCCCTGATAGGGAAGACAAAATGGCAACGCATGAAGGCGGAGGTGAAAAACATGAAATTTGCTATGGAGAATACAAAGCTGATGAGTGCGAAACCATCCCAGGATTAGGGGAAAGTAGTTGCTCAAATAGACAACCATGAAGAGACACTAAGAGAAGAAAGGAAAGGAGATTCCGCAAAACTCTTCAAAACCTAGGCTCAAGTTATAAGCAATTCTGCTAAGAGGGCAGGAGAAACAAACATTCAGATTGACAACATGCAAGATAGAGAAAGCAAGGAAAGGCAAGATAGAGCAACAAACATAATTATTAAAGGGGTGAAAGATTACGGGAAAAATGAATGTACTCTTGACCTTGCAAGAGACTACTTGAAAGATAAGTTGCAATAGCAAGGACAAATAGGCCAAGCATGTAGAGTAGGTAAGCTTAATGATGAGAGAGCCAGACCCATAAAAGTCATCATGCCTAGCTTGCGTGATAAAGAGATCATTCTAAGCAAGAAGCAGCTCTTGTGGGGTTCTCGATTTTTTTTAGAAGAAGATTTAACTGTAAGACAACAAGAGGAAAGGAGGGACGAAATGACAAAAATTAGGGTAACAAGAGATAAGGAAAAAAGAGCATGGATTTTTAAAGGTAAAGCTGTGATAATACAATTTGGACCCCCTTCCCAAAAAAGGCAGCAAAATGATAACAAAGAAGAGGCAGCAAACTCTTCAGCAAGAAATTAGGAAGCAAGATCAGTATGGGCAAGCAGGGACAAAGACTCAACTGTGTGTCTTGCATGTCAAAACAAATAACAATTTATTCGTACCCAGGTTTCCTTAAGATTAGTTTGTTGGAACTGCAGGGGTTACCCATGGAGACGAGGACATGGGTTAGGGCCTATTGTGGAAGGTAGAGACATAATTTGCCTCGTAGAAACACATGAGCATGAAGTGTGGAAATTTTTGAATCTTTACACTTTATGCAGAAATTATTACTCTTAATCTGGTAATGCTCCTCCTACTTAGAGAAGTTATTAACTGAATAAATTCAAGTTAAAATCGAAGCAAAACACATAACAGATCTCCACCAATTTAGATCTAGAACAAGTTCATGCACACATAGACAAAGTGCACAGTTATTTCTGGACAAATAGTCCTCGGAAAAAGCCAATGCGAGAAAAACGGTCTCTGGCTACTGGAGGGCCTTATTATTAAGAATTTTTCTGAATACACAAATCTGGGTTCTAGATTTGGAAAATCCGACAAAGAATATACTAGATCTACAATTCACTGGCTGATCTAGGGCAAAAATAGTGACTAATCCACACACTCAAACGAGATTTACAGAACTCAGCCAAGATTAAGGCCTAGAAACCCCAGCGCTGCCCCTGAAAGCCTCTGCATCAGCCTCTGCAGCCCCTCAAACCCTCAGCGCTGCGTCGAAAGAGATTGCGTTACCCCTGATTGGGTGACGCAGTCACTACCCTGCCCCTTAGGGTCTCTGCGTAACCCTTTGAGGGTTTCCTATTGAAAATCATGTTGTCCTTGGAGGGACTGCGCTATCCTTGCTGCTGCTGCTGCTCTCTTCTTTTGCGCTGCCCTTGAGATGAACTCTGCCTCTTGTGTATTCTAGACCCCGAGATCATATCATCCCCTTGGCCTAAATTCCCCTCTCTGCAACTGAAACACTTCTAAGTATTCTTAGCAAACCTTGCTCTAGAATCTCAGCTTAGATTCAGTGCTTTGCCTCTGTGTTTGTTCACAAATGACCCCAAGCCTTTCCTTTATACTTTTCTCGTTCACATATCAATGACCATGATCAGATCTTGAATCAATGGCTAAGATTAAAAGAAAGCTTGATCTGTGTGACTTAAGACAATTTCATCACATGTTTAATTAAATTCATTTTAATTATTTAAATTCCCTAAATTTTAACTTAGGAAATACATTAAAATAATTATTTAATTTAATGTCTCCTAAACCAAATGAAATTTCCCAAATCAATTTCTAGGTCTTGTAGATCAAGTGTACTCTAGTCCCTCCACAAAATTTGGGAGCTAGAGCACAATTGATGCTACCCCAAATACACAAAATCTCAACATGAAGGGTGTAAGACACCTTTGTTTGAAGGGTACTGGAAGATAGAAGTGTGGAACAAGGCAATAGGGAATGGCAAAGGGCATGGGCGTATCATGGTATTAGTGAGAGAAAAAGAAGGTCGTTTCATTAAGCTAGAAAAAGAAGACCCAAATAAGCAATTTGTTTGGCTTAAAATATCAGAAAATGGAAATCAAATCAGAATTGCAACATGCTACTTTGCGCCACAAGTTTCAAAAATCTACAAAAGTAGAGGGCTTGACCACAAAGATCCCTTTGCAGCCCTAAAAGCAAATATTGCAATAAATTCTCAGCTAGGTGAAGTCCTTATAGTGGGGGATTTCAATGCTAGAACTGCGAGTGAACAAGCTTGTATTCATTGTAAAGAAGACTGTGACCCTATCTGGCTTACAAAAGAGAGTAATCATCAATGGGAAAGAATTTCAGAGGGTAAAGACTGCAATCCCTTTGGAGAACAATTGCTCACGCTATGTGGGGCTTTCGATTTAGTCATTTGTAATGGGTTGACCAGATGGGAAAAGTCCGGTAATCTTACTTGCAATACTTACAATGGAGCAAGTGTAGTAGATTATGTAATTTGCTCGCATAGTTTGTGTGAAAAAATAGAGGAAGTGTTGATTGGAGATCAAATTTGGGACTTAAAATCAGATCAAAAGCCAATCTATTTAAGATTCTTTTGGACCGAAAAGATGCAATTAGGGTTAAAAACTCACTGTGTTCAACAAAATCCCCCAAAGGGAAAAATTCTTTTGACTCCAGAGAATTGTAATACCTTCAAAATAACGGTAGAGAGGCTCTTCGAGAAAGAGGAAATCTCATTTCATGGCCTTCACAGTCACGAATTAACACATTTAATTCAAAGTGCACTTGCTGAGTGCAAATGGGCAAAAATTAAAAAGTCTGAAACAAATTGCTTTACGGTTAATGCTTGGTTTGACGACGAATGCAAAAAGGCAAGGAGAATGTGGAAGGAATCAGACAAAGATAACATAAAGCTCAAAGCTTACAAGCAGATATTAAGAAAGAAAAAGGGTGATTTCATGGTTTCGAGGAGAGAAGAACTAATCTTCCTTGGGAAAAATAACCCCAAATTATTTTGGAAGGAACTCCATCTGAAAAAGGTGTAAACTGAAAACAACATTACGGCTTCTAAATTGTTCGACTATGCAACACAACTTTATGAGCAGGATCCCAAGGTTGACCCTCCGACCTTGGTCAACACAGACGCAAAACTCTTCACGGTGCAAGAGGTAGAGATTGGTATCGAGAAGTTGGGTGCTGGAAAAGCAAAAGACTTAGTTGAACTCCAAGTAGACTATCTAAAGTGGGGCTTAAAAATTCTTTCACCTCACATCACAAAAATTTTCAACAACATCATACAGAGGGGTTCCCCACACATTGGACAACTAGTATGGCAATACCTCTTTTCAACAGTGGTGACGTCAATAATCCCTCCAATTACATAACCATAATGATAAACCCTTTGTTTGCAAAATTATTTGGAAGCATGATAGAAAAGAAAATCAGCAAGTGGGCAGAAGAAAGAGATAAATGTGCTAAAGGGCAAGCTGGTTTTAGACGTAAACATTCCATAGTTGATCATTGTATAACTTTAAGGCACATCATTGAAAAAGTTTGGGAAAAAAAGGAAGAAGTTTTTTGTTGCTTTGTTGGTTTCAGAAAAGCCTTTGACACAGTTCCTAGGGATAAGCTTTGGCGCAGAATGGAGGAACTCGGGGTTCCCAGGCATTTGAAAGCAACTGTGAATAGGCTGTATGAAGAGGTGAAAGTCAAAATTAGAACTTTAGCAGGCATTTCTGAAAGCTTTAGAAGCGATATCGGGGTTAAGCAAGGTTTCCCATTGTCTCCTACCCTTTTTGGTTTATATATTGACAAGCTTGAAGAGTGGCTAAATTCTGAAGGGGGTGACGGTATCCATTTGGGAAAGTTCGTTATAAGGCTTCTTTTGTACGCAGATGAGCTTATACCGATTGCTAAATCGGCTCTTGGTTTGCAAGAGCACTTACGTTCCCTTGAGCTTTTTTGTAGAAGGGTGGGGATGCAAGTCAATATTAGCAAAACGAAAGTAGTGGTTTTCTCTAACAAAAGAAAGCATAACCAGCATAAGTTCTACTTTGAAGGCAACATTCTAGAAGAAGTTGCAGACTACAAATACCTCGGAATTGACTTCGACAGAAATTTAAGTTGGGATGGTTGTAGAAAGAAAAGAACTATGGGGGGTTGGAAATAATTTTATGCTCTTCAAAACAGGTGAAGAGAGGCAGAGCTATGGTACTGGAAAACCAATCTAACTCTTTTTGGGCTTCTAGTGATTCTCTACGGTTGTGAACTATGGGCCAGCAGCACAACCGAGATGCAGTGGAAACAAATTGAGAAAATTCAAAAGTTTTTGATTACAAACAAATTCAAAATTAAAAGTGCAATTCCTTATCTTATCCTGTTAAGTGAAACAAGGGCTGCTCCTATTGAAGCAATTGCTATGGTGCGAGTCATAAGGTATTTGAGAAAAATTGAGCAAATGGAAGAAGACTTGGATGCGGCAAAATAACAAATGGTTTAGTAAATGGGGTATTTTCTTGAGCATATGTCCTACAAATAGTAAAGAGATAAAAACTTTTGTTATGGATAAGTTCCACAAAAGCACTTGGGAGAAAGAGCTAGGGAGAAAGAAGAAGTACTACATTGAAGAGTTTAACTCCACTCATAATCATCAGCGAAAAGAGTACATAGGAGCCAATATTTTCTGGAGATCTAAAATTCTTATTGCTCAATTAAGGACTAATTCCCATCAACTCCATTGTGAAACAGGGCGCTGGAAAAGGGCAAAAGAAACGTGGCAGAAAAGAGTATGTATTTTTTGCTCTTCCGGAAAATTGGAAACAAAAAAACATTTCATTTTAGAATGTGAGGCCTTCAAAGACATCAGGGGAAATTATGCAGGTATACTGGCAGCTAGCTCTTGGGATAATCTATTCAACGAAGAGTTTGTCGAGAAGTCGGGAGCGTGTATTGTAAAAGTCCACAGGAAAAGGGCCGAATACAAGAGCCAGATGGAGAAACAATCGATCCCATAGGCTATTTTTAGCCTCGTGGACGTTAAAAATACTTTCTTTCTTCTTTCTTTTTTTTTCTTACCACAACGTTCACAATATTCTCCCCACAAAGCTTCTTCTGCCTGCAAAAATGACATAAAATGCCCACAATGGAGTCATGAACGCTCCCTCTGCTTTTTCTGTTACAATGCTGGGGCAATAAATCAGAAGATAGCAAAAGATCAGCGCAGGAACATTTCAGTAACATTGCTTTTGCTGGCCTTGTCTTAGCATTTTCTTCAAATCGACAATGTGCCAAATTTCTTGTTGCATTGGGATGATTCTTCTCTTTAGCTGACTGAAATAAACCCTCTGCTTTGATATGCAAAATGGAAGACCGAAGAGTTTTGCATTCAGTGCAAAGGGTAGGAGAAGTTCTGTTTTCCAAACACTCTGAACGACAAATTGCAGCTCTGTTTCCAAATATTGATTTCTGAGCAGAACGGATTTTGAATTTGCCCGGGGATTTTGTGACCTTTAAGAATGCTTTCAGATCACTTGCCTGCTTTTGGATTCCTAACTGTGCCAAGCGAGCCTGCTTCTCTGCAATCTTGGCCTTGCGTATAGATTCATAGGCATTGTTTGGGCATTTTTCGTCGGTCTCGCTGCGCTTTAAGAATGCTTCCTGATCTCCTGCCTGCTTGTGGACTCCCAACTATGCGACGTGTGTGGCGAGCCTTATTTTCAGAAATGCTGTCCATGCGTAGAGATTCATAAGCATTGTTAGGGCATTTTCCTAGAGTCTGTGAGATCTTTGATTTCACCATTCTGGTACAAAACACACCAATAGTTGCATGTAATTATGAGGGAAATAAGTCGTCCACCCACAACATTGCCTTTGCATGTCCAAGATGGATGATTGACCAGATATTTTGCACAAACAGGAATATCAATCAGTTTTTTAGGGCTCCCAAGGGCTTCTGAAAGTCTTTAAGAGGTGAAACCACTTCCCTCATGGTTAATTTCAAATATTCATAAAGCCGCTTTAATATAGGATCCAAACTATCTTCTTCAAAATCCTTGAAAAAATAATCTAGAAACCCCCAGGAGGGGTTGGAGGGGTTTTAATTACAGGAATACTGCTCCTGCCACATGCAGCAAAATCAGTAGAAGCTTCAGAAAGGAGCAAATGCAAGAGAGGTGACTTCTGCTCTGTAGGTTGAGGAAACATATTTGGGTTTCCCAAAACAATTCTACTGTTTGAAAGAGACAACTGTCTTCCATGCTTTACGTAACCTAGACACTTGTCATGCATTTCAATAAGCTTGGACACAAATTCATGCTTATTATTCTCAACATTCACATCTCTGTCTTCGTTGGAATCAACAATTTCATTTTCATCCTCTTCTTCATCATCAATGAATCCGTTTCTTCCATTGGTACTTTTCTCAAGAACTGTAGCAGCCTTCTCATTCTCATTCAGCTGGCTAACTTTGAACTGAACATTTGATCCACATCCATTATTTTGTAATTTTCACCAAACCAACAAAGGAACCTTAAAATTTTGGATTGGGTCCCCTTGGTTTTCTTATATCTGCCTTCCAATTTTATATTTGGATCAACAATAGTTTTATAAGGATCTGCCTTGCACAAACTAGAAACAATGGCTGTATGCAATGGATCCCATGTATTGTATTTTGTAAGCTGAAGATAAGATTCACTGGGTATCTGTGCACTCACTTCTGAGCTTTTTAATCCTTTGGAACTCACATCAGAAGATGTGGCCCTATTTCTCTTACACAAGGCTGATTGCCTCTCATATTTCTCAGGACCATCTTCTATTTTAGCCTGCTGCTGTGCATTTGTTAACCCACTGGTTTCTTGAGAAGTTTGTACAACATCAACATGGTCAGGATTTTCTTGAGAAATATATCCAACAACTTCTTTGAAGTTGGAATTCTCATCTACTGGATGTGCATGAGTACTCTTAATTCCAGAAACTGATCCCGTAATCTTGAGGATTTCATTTACAGGGGTTTCCAACATTTCTACTTTGACATGCTCAGTATTATCTAAGATCTTCAACACTCAGGTCAACTGCAATTGTTGTACCTTCAAAATCATCATCATCAACCGATTCTGTATTTGAATCACTGTCAGAGTCACTTTGCTTGTCTATGACACATCCCTTTTCCTGGTTAGAACATTCTTTATTGTTAGTTTTCTTCATGTCAATGCCCTCTTCCGTTATAGATGTTGAATCTCGTGTTTTGAAAGCCTTTAATGATTCTACAAATGATTTTTTTATTTGTTGTATTTATTGTAATGCTTCTCCAATTTCCTTTAACGGTTTAGATTTATGATATTCACTTAATTCCATGATTTTCAGGGCCTAAGCTTTAATGGCAGAATGTGCAGCGAATAACATCTAAGGGGTTGAATGGCTCTGACACCACTGTAGCGAAAAAACTTGAGTTGCTGTGCTTTTAAAATGTTAAATACACAATGTATTGTAGTAATATTTTTATTAATAAGATTATTATACAAGGATAATGAATGTTTTTTTTTTAAGATCTAGGACAATCGGTAACTGGTGAGAGTTGCCTGAGCAAGGCCCGGGTTCAAATCCAACTGGCTGCCACTATAAACCTAGGCTAGGTGCAACAGCCTGCAAGCCGCACACAATAGCAATTAACTTATGCCTCAACAAGAGCCGAGACGTCCGCTATGGGGTCGCCTATAAGGTCGTGGGCTTGGCCCGGAACGGTTAATCTCTCACGGCGAGCCACGCCCTTGCTCAGGATTGAGCACAGGACCTGTCCGTCTTTACGAGAGCGACCTTACCACTACGCCGCCTCCACAGACCTTATAATGAATGTTACAATGAGGGCCAACTTATATACCTAAGCCGATGCCCCTTCAATGACTGGTCATATCCCTTAGAACATGCCTCTTCATTAACTATAATTATGTTTACTATATATTCATTTATATTTTATATAATTTATCTTCATAACACCCCCTTTGAATTTACCTAAAATTTGGGGTTGCTTCCACACTTCCCTCATGTGCATCTCCCCTTTCTTGGAGACTCGGTGGAACATTGTCCTATATGTAGAACATCTTTTTTTTTTTTGTTTCAAGGCCTTAGTTTAGTATAATTTAATTATCGTCTAGTTAATGCACTGAGGTTTTTTTGTTTTTTTTTCACAAGAAAAAAAAGACTGAAGTTCATTAAAAACAAAAGAAGTTACATTTACATCTTATTGTTGTCCCCAATGCCCATAGTTCAACAAAACAAGAATATCAGATAATGAATCCGAGCAACAAAAGTGCCATCTTAGTCAAAGATGTTGAAACTAAGCGAAGGTCCACATTGAATCCAATCAAATAGCTGAAAACTAAATTCTATACTAAAATTGCTTACTACATAAGCATTCAAAATATAAAAACACTAAAACATAGTGGCACATTCAGGATAGAGCTATATCGAAAACAAACCAAAAAATTGAAGAAAGATCCAAAAACTGAAAGTGTAACCAACAAAAATCTACACCTCCTCTAGAACGTGAAATCCCCCGAACTGCTTACAGCGCCGTCGACAAGAATGTTGTAATGGATAACTCCAAGCTGAATAGAACAACCTCTTTTAGAGAGGAGGTCAGCTACCGTGTTCTGTGCTCGGTAAATATGGGAAAAGGAGATGCACTTGAAGGACACCGCAAAGCATGAATTAGCTATATCCAGTGGAATAAAGAAGGCGTCCCAAAAGTGGATTGACCCTGAGCATATTCAATGACTGATTTGGAGTCACCTACAATGTCAATCTTCTCGATGGCCAGCCAAGATGCGCATTGCAAGACTCGCCACAAAGGCACCATTTCTGCTCTACTATTAGTTCTAGTTACCCCAAACTAGAAGAAATGATAGGACTGGCCCTACACCCACATTCCCCTCCCAAGGATGCTCTGTCAAAGTAGTCCACCGACGAAGACAACCCGATATCCTTAAAGATGCTAATTCTTCTCTGTGGCTTAGGCCGCCATGGTCTAATCTCTTGAATGAATGCCAAGATCTTCATGCAGGTGAGCTTCACATCAGGGAAAATTTGTTGGAAAATTTTGGCATTTCTACTCCTCCAAATGCCCCAATAGATGTATAATGGGAACGATTTGTATTTCTTCTGATCCTCCGTCCAACTTGTGAGACACGAACTAGTCGAGGATCTATCCTCCACTACATTAATTTTGAAATACTTACACACATGATTCCAAATATTAATAACAAAGGAACAAACCAAGAAAAGGTGCACCACCTCTTCATTTGCCCCTCCGCAAATAGGACATATCCCCGACCCCTAAAACCCCATTCTAGAGAGATTCTACCATGTGAGAATCCGATCATGATGAACAAGCCACAAAACACATTTCAATTTTAGTGGAGCGTCCATTGCCAAATATTTGTCAACCAAGGATAGTGGATACCAGGCCTGTGCCCTTGAGAAATATAAGCATATGACTCTTTAACCGAAATATTACCTTCAAATTCATTTCCAGCCCATGCTAGTAGGTCTTCCTTCTCCGACAACATGATACCTGCGTGGCAGAGCTTGTATATGTACTGCTCCCACTTGGCCTCAAAAGTCATCGGGAGCAGAAGATCACTAGAGTGTGGCCATGTTGGAGAGGATAGTAGAGATTCACGATGGAAACCATTGTGTGCCATAGAATATCGACCAGAATATGCCCTTTCATAGTGGGCTTTGGCATGTACTAGTGTCTTCATACTCCAAAGGGGGGTAGCCATGTACCTTATTAAATGGTTTCATCCCTTTAAGGGGACAATAGGTCCAAGGTACACCCTTTGAATGGGGGTGGCAAGTGACAAATAAGTGAAAAGAAGTAGGGAATGAGAGGGGCAATCCTGGGCTATATATCGGTGCGTAGGTGAAGTAAGATAAGGGGAAGCCCCACACCAGGGTATATAATGTGTAGGAGGGAGAACTCGTGGTATATGAGGTGTCTCGACCTTGATTTTTCGACCCTTCTTTATATGCCTTTGCCTTTTATGAATTTTCTTTAATTAACTATCTTGGGGCTCAAGGATGAGAGCATGATGTGTCAGATATAGCAGTGATTACCCTTTTTAAGGTAGGGCACTTCATTGCCCTTCAGGGGGTGGGACAATCATGGGTTCCTGATGACAAAGGAGGCTCATTTAGGGCCTATGGAACCAGTGTGATGGCCATGGGTAAGGGCAGAGCTTATGCATTGGCTTTTGCTCACGTGCTATTTATTTTTGTCCCGACCATCTTTTGCATTTTGTGGTACAATTTCTTATTAAGTGTGGCCAATTATGCTTTTTCTTTTTCTTTTAGCTGCTTCAACCTTTGGGGCATCATTCCAAGCTTGACCCTAGGTGGGGGCAAGGGGATAGGGAGGCTGGCCTTATGTGGACCCATGGGGGGGCTATGTGGACCCAGGTGGGAGAAATGATGAATGGGAGTATAATGAGTGGAAGGGGAGTAATACATACACATAAAGGAGCGGGACCACACACCCAAATTCGGGGCTTCCTAAATAGTACCACCTTAGAACCAAATGGTCAATAAAGGAGATCCCACGGGACTACGATGCAGGGGTAACGCCCAAAAGAGATCAAGGGGACAAAAGCACAGACTAAGCCCACCCTTTCTGCCAAATCCCCCCATCAATCCATGCCTACAAGTATCCATGATAAGTAAATCCAATACTCAATTACCAAATGACAAGACATACTTTTAGATTCAGGAGGCCCACCTTCAAACATACAATCAATACAGATGGTTGAGGGACTACATGGCTGGTTCAGGTGGCAGAGAAATGGCACAACGAGCTAGTAGGAGTCTGCAAGGGCTGCTGGCTGACGGTTGAGGTCCATCGTGGATAAATTTTTTCTCCTAGGGATATCACCAACGAAGTGGTGGGTAACAAAGCCCATGTCATCAATCCCAGCCACATGAAGAGGATGTCATAAGTTAGGGTATGATGTCATCAACTAAGGAGTCAGAGTTAGTTGTGAGTCAGAGTTCGAATTAGAAGTAACTCACAAGTCAAACTTGTCGTCTATGAATTTGACCTGTCAGCAAGAAGTTTTTGCGAGGCTGTGTTGAATTGGTTTGGTTTAGGCCCCAAGCTAGGTACAAATTGCAATTTCTATTTATATCTGGAAAGCCCCGTGCTATGATTATTTTCATTCTTCCTGATTTATATATTTTCCATGTTTTGAATGTATCTCTTTAATTCATGTTCGGCTTGCCAAATGTAAAAAATATGCTTTGTATCTATTTATGGGGCAGATGCTGTTGATATTAAGTAAACTGTATGCTATTCAGAGAGAATGGACTTAGTTATTCCTTTTTGCATCTATTCCAAGTTCTAACTCCACAATTCTTCTTTCCATATGAATGTCCAGACTCTAGATCTCTTTGCCCAAATTTGTCGGGAAAGGAAGTATCCATTTTTGAGGCTTGATGGAACTACTTCGATCGGGAAAAGAAGGAAATTGGTGCAGAAATTTAATGATCCTTCTCAGGTTCGTACTATGTACACATTTCTTTTTACAAGCAGTTTATGCTTACCTACATCTACCCAAGGTTCAGCATAATGCTACAACATGCTTTTTTTACAAGCAGTTTATGCTTACCTACATCTACCCAAGGTTCAGCATAATGCTACAACATGCTTTCTTTTGCAGAATGAGTTTGCTTTTCTCTTAAGCAGTAAAGCTGGAGGTTGTGGCTTAAATCTGATAGGTGGAAACCGCCTTGTGCTTTTTGATCCCGATTGGAATCCTGCCAATGACAAGCAGGTTAGTCATTGCAATGGTTAATTGTTATATATATTTTTCAGAAAGATAAGGGGTTGTAATTTTTCAATTTTTTGCTGTGCCATATGTGGCTTAATTAATTAAAAGATGAAACAAACCTTGAATTCGGTTTCTGAACCATTAAAGTACGACTGAAATATACAGGCCGCTGCAAGAGTATGGAGAGATGGGCAAAAGAAGAGAGTATACATTTACAGATTTCTCACAACGGGAACAATTGAAGAAAAGGTTTGACGTTGATGCCATATCTAGTTCAGGGGTTTTCCTCTTGAAGTTGTGAAATTTTGGAGTTGATGTTTTTTTCTTTTATCCATCATGTTGATGTCAGGTGTATCAGCGGCAGATGTCTAAAGAAGGTCTTCAGAAGGTGGTTCAACAAGGGCAGACAGATGATCCAAAATTCCAGGTTTGTCTGGATGATATTCAGTCCATGTCAAATGGCCTTTAGAGCGGATGATAATATTCAGATATAGTGAAAGCATCATCTTATTTTTTTTTTTCTTAAATCTCAGGTGAATTCATTCTCAATTGAAGATTTACGAGATCTATTTACTTTGCAAGATAGTATAAGGTAATTGAGTTTTTGCGGTTTTGATTTGTAAATAAATATCTTTGATTTTGTATAAAGTCTGCTGCTTTGTTATTCTTCTTTCTGCAAGAATGTGATTTTGCATTTTTTTTAATGGTGAAAATTTACAAACAGTTCTCTTCTTTTGAACCAATGAAGATTTTAATGAAAAGAATTATTATCATAGGAAGTGGAATCTGCCCGAAAATACTTATAATAATCATATGTAACTTTTGAAAGTCTAATTTAATTTGTTTTCCTTGATCATGGTTGGAGACTTACATATTTCTAATTAAAGTTTTCTCGTTTTTGAGCTACAATATATTTTTATTTTGTAAGAGAAGAATGGGAAGGATATTTGCTCATGAGAAACCTTTTGGTTTATGTCATATATGAATGCAAGATAAATACATTGTGATTGAAAGAGGAAGATATTTGGATCGTTATTGGAAAACTTAGCTGAGAGGGTTCTTGACATTCTTTTTTTACGTACAATTTTCTTTTATTGACTCTTGATTTTTCAGCTCTTCATGCATTTCGTATATACTTTTCATTTACACCACCGTAAAATCTACTTCTATGCATATGGATTATATTTCTCAAATATATTTGTCGGTGATTGAAATTGAAACTTCTCGATGCCAATATCTAGCATTCTTCTTCCATATATTCTTTTCAAGATGAGTTGTGGCATTCCGCCACTTACATTAAATTAAATAGATTCCTATAAAATCATCTTCTGAAGATATATAGCCTAGGGTTTGGCCTGTAGTGGACTCAATGTTACTGGACTTGATTTGTCAGGACTTGGCAAGATTAGCAGGTTATCATGGCAAGATTCCACAAATAAAAATATAAAAAATACACTAATTTTGAAGCTTGCATGCACACGCACACACATGCTTTAAACTTGGTGTATTTTTTGTATTTTCATTGATATGAAAGTTTACTCTCTCTCCCACTCTCTCTCTCTGTATATATATTCATTGACAGAATTTTTACTTGTCTCATTGTTAAAGATAATTATTCTAGAAATATTCTAGAAACATCTTTCCTATTGTATATCTTGTGGTTAAATGTAAACTCCTTAGTTGGCAGCTGCAAACTTGTTCTTGTAAGTTAAGCACTTCAGTTTTGGTTTCTTCTGTTATTTTCTGCAAAGAGAGCATTCTTTCATTTTGTAATAATATATTATTCTTTTCTTATGAGAATAGTAAGATGTTTTATTAAGTGGCCATGAACAAACCAGATTAATAATAATTATAGAGTATCTACTTTTAGACAGGTTGATTAGAAAACTACTTGTAGTTGTATGAATCCTTTACAACAGTCTTACTATTCTGAAATGACATTATAGAGATTGTCCTCACATGATAAACCTAAATTATTTCTGAACAAAAGATTATATTTTTAAAAAAATGTTTCAACAGCTGCTTCCCTGGTTCTTTAGCTCCATCAGTCCTTTCTTCATCTTTAGGTCCAGCATCTATTCCTTTCTCATTTCAAGTTGCTATTTTCATTTTGTAGGTTTTGGTGTTTTGATAATGCCATCTTTAGCATTCAGTTGAAACTGGCCTCCAGAACTCTGCAACTTCTTCCCTGTTTTTGACTGTTGTTTAAATGTTAGTCTCTTCCCCCTGTGTTTCCAGCCCAATATGAAATATCTTCCTTATTGGTGTATATTGCTTCACTCATAAGTCTGTCCTAGTTGGAATTTCATCCTTTGGGACCGACCTCACGTTCTGCCTTAAATGATTTCACTGTCGTCTATATCTTATGTCTCTTTTGTTTGGAAATCACTTGTCAATTCCTGCTTTCTCTCTCTATTCTTTTTTGATGGCCTTGTGCCCGCATGCTATTTGAGGTTCGAAATTCGGCGAACCCAAAAAAATATTTCAAATTCATTCAGGTTCGACGAACTTGATAGTCGAACCTCAAATTCAAACCTCAACGTATTCGAACCTCAACAAATTCGAAACTGAAGGCGAACCTAAAGATGAACCTGAAGCCGAATTTTATAAATTCTTAAATTTTTTTTGGGGTTTGAGCCTTGAGGTTAGAGTTCGGGCAGTTTTTGTCAGTTGTTTTAAGGTTTATGAGAAAAACCATGGGTAGCATATGGTTTTCTCTTGCTCTGCTGACTGTAGATTAGTTTCCGACAGTGGCCACTGGTTTGTCTTTATTTACCATGGTTGTCGATAGATTTTCACAAGCCAACTTCAGTCTGAGTATATTGGCTCTATTGTGCTCAGTGTTGTATTCTCTGCAATTTCCTGAATTCAATTTCTAGATGCTGCTTGTCCCTGCCTCCCAGAGCATGAAGTGAATAGTGGTTGTGATTTGTGACTCGTGGGTGCTCACTGCTATTCATATAACTTTATTGATTGATTTTGATTTTTTATTATTTTATGCCATATATATATATATGTGCTGAAAAATATGTATAGTCGAACTTAATGTCGAAGCTCATGCGAACCTCATCGGAAAATTCGAATTCGAGTTGAACTTAATCGTTGTTGAACTCGAATTCGAACCCGAACCCTGTGACATAGCCCGCATGTGAAAAATTCATTCAATTTGTTAGCATGCTGAGTTGATTCACCGAGTCTGGGCAAGTCAGTGCAGCCTGGACTGGTTCTGACCTGGTTTTAGACTTAGGTTCAGTAAAATTCATGGGTTTGGTCAGACTTGTGTATGTGTTGTAACTGTAGGTGGACTGCTCTGAACAGGCATATCTAATTATATAGTTCACCAGTATTATATTTGTGAAAATATTGGTTACTGCTAGAAAGGAACCATTAGTAAATTTGAGTTAATCATGCAACCAGATTTTCATTGCTGTTAGCAACAGCAGCCTACAGGAGACTCAAATCAATCTCAGTTTGGCTTCTGTTCAGAAGTTACACTATGTAAATTGGTTTGCTTCCATTAAAGAGGAATGGCTTTATTACTGACACATTATCTTACAAGCAAGAACAGGACTTTCCTCCAGCTTACCTCTCATTCCCGCTTTTTCTGGTCCTAGTTCTAAAACGATCCATGAGAAGGAAACAAAACTTTTAAGTGTCTTTCCTTTTTTCCCCTCCTTCCTTGAAGCTTAAAAATCGAATTCGATTAGAAAGAAATTTTGAAAGAAATAATGTTAAGTGAAATCGAATCTCTGATTGGGCAAGCCATTTCCATATCATAAGTTGATCCAAAGGAAACCTTTCTTCAATTTGTGACAAAAGTGACCAAAAATAAAATAAAATTTCAACCAGTGATAATTCAGAGAAATGGACATGTGAGGTTTGCAGACACCTTATTTGATGCAATTATACTTGTCTAATTCATGAAAATATACAAGTGACAGGGTTATGCTATGTGAATATAGTCTTTGGTTTATTCTTCTTTTTATGGATGTTGGACATGTAAGATGTCAGGTTCTATTCAATTGCCCTAGACTTCCAGATCTAGTTAGATTGATCAATTGTGGAAGGTCCAATGTGAGCATGGGAGTCCTTAGTGGAGGGAATGTAACAATTATGAGGGCTTTTGCATTGACCATAATAGAAATGTATAATTCACAAACCAAAAAAGATGCAGAGGATGTGATGGGTAGTTTTCTTATTGCTAATGCATATATAAACCTGCAACGAAAAATAATTAAACCAGAGCGTAAACAAACATTGTCCAAGCAAACTGATACCTTCATCGAAGCACTGATGAGAGTTGATGAGTTTGTATATTTTCCACAGAGTTTTCCGCCAGACTATAGCCCAGGTTCTCTCCTTGAACAAGATACTCAACCACTGACCTTGCAAAACACCTAGACATACACAGGAGATGTGACAGTGGATCAGGCTGGTAATACCTAGACCTTCCCCTAGAGCTGAGTTGGAAATAAATTTAAATGAAGCAAAAACACCTGCAATGACATCGAGATTCCCGAAACGAGAGCGAACGAAACAGCTTGTTGTCAACTACCATCGATACTCCATTTCCATGATTACTCAAGCCCCATCAAGAACCTTCCCATATTGACCACCTGAACCATTAATTGCAACACGATACGGTGTGAATGATGTGTATCTCAAGTTATGACAGATGGGGGTGGGTGGTATCCACACCTCCCCCCTCTATTGAGCACGGTGATGGCGGCAATAGGATTACTTGTCGATGTTAATCCTAATCTCCTCACTTCCAAGCTCGGTCCTCGCTATTCCTTTACACACGAATACCTACAAGAGAGATCAAACGACGACAAACAAAGAAAGCATATTATATTGTATTCTAATGTAAACCATATGACAGATCAAAGAGCATCATACTAAACATGTAATCATTAACAAGGTTATGGAAAGTAAAACATGCTTTGTATAATTGATAAATTAAAGAGGGAAGCATACAACCGGTGCCTTAATGTTGTAGACCTCCTTCAGTATGGGTTCCCCAAGTCGAAGCCAAAGACTTCAAGTACTCCTTTTCCTTGGAATTTTGACAACGTTTAGATGCATTCGAGCACTAGAAAGGCAACCAACAATGACCAACCATTTGGGGAAGGCATGACATTCATTTATAGGGAGGCTAGAGAGGTTAAGGATCCACAAAAGAAGGAGGAAGGTCCATATCTTAAGGGGAAAGCCCCTAAGGTAGGATCAAGGACTCAAAATGGGAGAACTCGATTCAATCTCCAGCCAAATGATACCAGACTTCTGTTCTCGAGACTTCTAGAGGAAGAAGCTTCTGCTCCATTTTTGGAGAACCTCCCTGAAGAGGACCAACGCGACTTTTAACTTTAATTCCTGCGCTTCTAGTGTTGTTTACCAGTTACACATAGGGTAACAAGCGCGAGGGAAAAAGGGGAAAACTGCGTTGGGGTTGCAAATTAGGGTTTTTACAAGATTTCTCGAGAATTGTTGTAATGCGCCGACTCTCCATTTCTTCAGGGATGTTTTGAGCTTGTTATTCATAGTGAATATGTTTCCATAGCTTTTGTCGCGACATTTGTGGCATGAGTGACACAAAGGACGACACTTTGGATAGGGAATAGAGAATGCGACAAAATACTGTGTAATAGATGCCTCCCTAAAGCATGAAAGCAGAACGAGAAGTGATGGTTAAAGTGCTTTATCAGTCAAGACAAGGACTTGGAAAACCACCGTCAGAAGACCTGCAAATCAGACACAATACAATAGGTGACATCTCTGATATAAGTATGCTTGATAGGACATTGCTGAATAGGCATCAAATAACACATGAATCCACGGCATGGGCACATCCATCCGACTAGACAAGATCATATGTATGGATCCACGGCATGGGCACAACCATCCGTATAGAAGGATCATTTGTACAATCATAATACTCCATGCAACCTAGATTCGAACAGATGTGATCCAGAGTCTTCTACTCTGTCTCGATTCGTCCAACATACGAATCTAACCATGTGAATAGATGTACTCATGTCGAACATGGTAAAAACCACCTAATTAGTGGTCAATGAGGTAAACCGCTAACAAGCACGAGAGAAACCACCAATAATGACGATGACCCTCAAGTTAAGACAACACAATCTACAAGTGTGAATAAGGGAGTTGAAGTAGAAAACTAGCAGAATTATTCGATCGAAGGCCAATGTTGTGAATCTGTCGTCGAACGCAAAGAAATTGTCATTGAGGCATGCAAGCTCCAAGGTACTGAAAGAGAGTTTCTAGATCAACTTCTTGGATAATGAGCTGATGTCGACATGAAGCGATCCATCGAAGGAGTGCCATAATGTTTCCCACATCATCGACAGGAAACATAGGATTTCTCAAGGTAGATAGGAATGATTCAAGATTGTTGCAGAGAGGGTTAGATAAGTATACGAGGTTTGACTTTTGTAGATAGGACTTCTCTTGAACATATCGGTGACACGACTCTAGATGTTGGAAATATTTGAATCAAAATGGGATCAATGGTCATGGTGACAATAGGATATGATCAAATGAGAGACAAATGGATTTCCCAAACCCAAGTTGGCAAGTGATGAAGAGAGGTAACCCAAACCCGACACGAGATGCAGATAAGTGTCATGTTCAAGAGCGACATGCTGCCATTAATACATAATACAAGACATACTTTACTTCCATTTTTCCCCACTAGTTCTAGCGAGTACCTCTTTATTTTTGAATGCAATCTTGAAGAGGATGCCATATGCTTAGCGTATAAGTTCACCCTTCGGATGAATCCATCCTAGTAAGTTTAATGAGTCCTAGGAAGGAGTAGCTCAGTCTGGTCATGGTGACAAGTCCTTCGTCATTTAAGTTTTATGAGTCCGAAGGAGGGGTAACTCGACATCTTTTTCATGTTTAGAAAGTTTGAGAAAGAAGTGGAAAAGAAAATTCCAAAGAGCCGTTTTCGTAGATTGTCCCTTGAACTCGAAAAGGTAGAAAACAATATCCAAGAGAACCGCTTAGCCATGTTTTACCAAGGTATTCTTTTTTCGTAATTAGTCAATTTGAACCCGAAAAAGGGGTAAACGTATTATGAGACGACGTCGATTCAATTATTTTAATAAGCTCGAAAGGACAAGTGCTCGACAATCTTTTCATTTTCCAAGAGTCTGAAAAGAGCTTAAAGTTGACTCCAGGGGAGTTCCTTTTTTGTTTGTTTTCACGAGTCCGAAAAAGTGATAAAGGATAACTCATCTGTCACCAATTATTGAGATTGATTCAAGATTTCCTGCTGCTGCACATGCAAGAAAACCTCATTATAATTGAGAAAAATATAAAATAATAGGTAAAAATCATTTGTATATTAAAAATATTTGTTAAAAGACTTTCAATAGTTAAAAAGTAAAAACAAAAATCATTTTTACCATTGTCAAACTGTAAAAAGCATTTTACCCTTGTTTTTCTCTGAACTTCAGGTGCATCGTTCGATTGATTCGGGACACCGTTCAAACCGTTTGTTGCAAGTAAGAGCTCTTTCTTTTGCCTGCATTTTGCCTATGTTTTTGAGTAATTTTAGCACATTTTTCATGTGCTTTGGAAGCCCTTGAAAAATTAGGGCTCGTGGGTGACCAACGCAGGATTTACCCGTCGGGTCTACGTTAATTGCCGGACTCTTAAAGAACCAACGCGATGCTAGCGTGTAAAAATTCAGTGACAGACGTGCTGGCGCCAAGAGCTATTTTTTTTTAATGAATACTCAAATTTAAGCCAATTTCTTGCCAAATTTCTTCCATCAAAGGTTATTAATCATTGTTAATTGATGTTTTGCAGGAGAAATATGGCCATAGAGTGGAAAGAAAGAGGCCATGAAGCAGAGGATCGAGAAGCAACCCAAAACCCAAGCTGCATAAGAGCGTTGCAAAATTGCGGTTAGCTTAAGTTCTTCTAGACGCCTCGAATTTGATCCCAAGTGGATCTATTACAATATTTTGTGAGATGGTGGGGTTTTGACTGCCAAATGTTTGTGATTGGTGGTCAGGACTTGGAGATTGATGTGTCTGACATATATTTCATCAATGGTTTGTCGAAGAGGGGACAACCTGTCCAGTTATCAGGTGCTAGACTAGGCGATGAGAGCACAAAGATGCTCATTGCTAGACATTGCAGTCATGGTTCTCAGAAGACTAAAAGCGGAAAAAATGACATGTCAATGACCCTGTTCTGAGGACCGTCCTTTACACGATTGCACGAGTGGCAGGAGTGCAAGCCTTGCATGAGGCAAGTAAATCCCATTTTCAGTATGTAGTGGACTGTATGAGTTCAACATTGTTCAACTGATGTGAGGGGTTGCTCATTAACATGAAAGACCAGGTCAGAAAGTGTTAGACCGTGAGGCTGAAACAATTTGGTTATGGGTCGATCCTGGTGACTCTTTTCTTAGAGTGGGTACCATTGTTCTGATGTTAGCGGATAGAGGTGGGATTGTTGAGATTTTGGGTGGCATCGGATGTGCTCTAGGTTCGAAGCTTTGTGGAGGGGCTAGAACACACGAGATCTCCAAGACGCCCATAAATCGTTTGGAGAAATTCCACTTGGTGTAAAAGTTATTCAAATAATTGAATTTTTTGATGGGGACCCTAAGTCTAACTTAGGGAAATTGAAAAATTAAAGTGAATTAATTTACACATGTAGTGAGAATGTTCTAAGTGACGTGGATCAAGCTTTCTCTAATCTTAGCCGTTGATTAGTGATTAGATCACGACCGTTGATTCTCAATGAGAAAAGTATTAAAGGAAGGCTCGGGGTCAGTTGGAGAACACACACAGAGTAGCAACACTTGAGGTAAGTCGAAATTCTGGGGCGCGGTTTGTTGAGAATTTTCGAGTGAGCTTGCACTGCTAGTGAGGGGCAGATCTGCAAGGGGTGTTTTGATCTGAGGCCGAGAATACATACATCAGAGAGGCAGTACTGTACCAGGCAGTGCAGAGGCCAGCGAGAGGGACGCAACCCAGGCAAGCTGTCAGAGAGACCACGCAGAGGGTGATGCAGAGGCAGCGCAGAGGCCTTCAAAGTGATGTAGGGGCAGCCTGTGCTACACAGAGGCTGCGTTAGGCTAGAGGGGTTGACGTAGAGGCTGGAGGAGCTGCGCTGAGGGTTCCAGTGGGCTAGAAAGGGCTCGTATTCAGTAATTCTTGAAGGGTTTGAATCAATCATATTTTGTCTCTGAGTGATAAGGTACTATTGTCGTGAATTTCTCTGTGGGGCAAACCACTAATGGTGCCCTAGATGTATTCAGATATTCTGTCTAATAAATAAACCCCTCAAAGAGCTACTACACTGGTTTTCCCACATTGGGTTTTTCTGGGGAGATTTGTCTGAAAAATCATGTGTGTCCTTTGTCATATGTGCCCTATGCTTCAGTAAATGATCTGTAAATGTGTAGGTTGCTAGTTGTGTTTACTTCACTATTTTCTGAATATTTCTGAAAATAACTTGTATAATTAAATCACAAGTAGGAGAAGTAAATCAAGATACTGCAGTAGGGTTTATGTAATTTCCACATGGTTTCAAGCACTGCAGATCAAGCTGAAGTCGTTAGCAAGGGGTTGAAGGTTTTTGCTGCAGGAAGGGCAGCTGAAGCAACACAGATCCATGAGAAGGCATCACAGCACAAGGAGGGACGCAGACTGAGCAGAAGGGATGCAGAGCCACTCTGCTCAAGCTGAGATGACACAGAGGCTGACGCATGCCCTAGTGGGTGATGCAGAGCCTGTCAGGCTCACGCTGGGTTGACGCAGGCCCTAAAGGGTGACGCGGTCTGAGTTGGAGAGACGTTGTACCAGTTTTTGTGGCTGGAAGTGTAGCTTCTGATCTTCGAAGTTGCTGGTGGGGCGTCAGTTCTGTTGGTGCAGAACAGTGCCTAGAAAAGGTGACAAAGTAAGGGGAAGCAATCCCTCAGCAGCTTTTTGCTAAGAAACCTGAGATTTGATCAGGAGCGTGATCATAGAGGGCTGATTCGGCGGAATTGACGGAGGATTTTTGGGAGGGAAACTAGTTGTCAGAGGGAGTAGTTTCTCTAGAGGATATCTAACGCCAAGAAACCTAGATCCGATCTTCTGTTGAGTGCAGCAACAATAGAAGGGAGAAGAGGACCTGTTTCGACTGTTTGAGCAGAGATGGCCCCCTACAGACTGAGAGATCAGGATAGATTAGATGGTGTGCCTAACTTTGCGATCTGGAAAGCCAAAATTGTGACAGTCCTGGAGGATTACAGTCTCAAAGACCACGCAGAGAATGTCCAACCTGTGCAGAGCAATGCGGATGCTCTGAAGAAGTTCAACGAAAAGCAGGCGCGGACAAAGCGCTTGATCATGGATGGAGTAAAAGATCACGTGGTGCCACATGTTACTGAGAAGAAGACGACAAATGAGGTGTGGACAACTCTGATCACGCTGTATTAAGGTAGCTCTGTCTAGCGGAAGATGCTTCTAGAGAATCAGATGCGAATGTTCTAGATGCACAAGGGAGAAGTGATCGATCCCTTCCTATTTAGATTGCAGACTATCCGTGAACAGCTGATTGCCATGGGGGCAACTCCGGATGATGGACTCATGGTGAGGATTCCCTGAATGCAGTCATCGATGAGTGGGAGACCTTTGTCCAAAGTATCTTGGGCAGAGCACAACTCCCAAATTGGGGAGACATGTGGGCAATCCTTCGATAGGAGGAGATCCTGAGGGTGACCAAGAGGTAATTCGGCAGTGGAGGAGTCAAGATAAAGGAGGAGGATGAAGATGAAGCCCTAACATCTAAGGGACAACGACAACAAGGGAAGAAGAAGAAGGAGCTATCCAGTCCAGTGCTTTAGATGTGGCGAACTTGGACAATTTTCTAGCACTTGTCCTAAGAGGAAGGACAAGGAAGCTTCAGATTCCAAGGCAACAACAGTGAAAGGGGACGATGGCAGCGAAGATGATGTAGCCATGAGTACTCATTTGCCTCGAGAGAAGAGGTGGGGCGACATAGATCTGTAGAGTGAACTACAGATGGTGGCGGGCCAGTTGCTTGAGTTGCCCAAACTCTTGGATCACATATGAGCTACAGGAGCCTCAAGACAGTAGCAGGATGACTGGAGTCAGTGGGTGCAAAATATCATGGAGAAGCAGAGGCAGAGCTGGTACGTTGATGAGTAGAGAAGCGCAGTGCAGTGTCAACAATGGCGTGGAAGCAGCAGCGCATAGGAGCAAGAGCAGCACAGAGGCTCTAGAGGGACATCGCAGAGCAACAACAAGGGGTGCTTCAGTGATGAGATGCAGCCAGACTGACTTGTTTGTTAGTTGTTGGGTGATGTCCTTCAGTTGCTTACTTCTCAGCAACTTAGTTGCAGTGCAACAGTTAACAGTGGCAGTGCTATAGGCAACATGATGCAACAATTTGAGAGGGAGCTGCAGTAGCAACGCAGTGGATGGAGAGCAGCTGGCTAAGCATTAGCAGTGCGAAGACTGATGCCAAAGATCAGGGTGATGCTTCAGTGGTGAAGTGGCACATTCCTCGCTAAGAGGGAGTGTTGAGATTTGGGTAGCATCAGATGTGCTCTACTCTGGAACTTTGTGTAGGTTCTAGAACACATGAGATCTCCAAGACCCATAAATTGTTTGGAGAAATTCCACCTGGTGTAAAGCTATTCAAATAATTAAATTTTTTAAAGGGGACCCTAAGTCTAACTTAGGGAAATTGAAAAAGTAAAGTGAATTAGTTTACACATGGTGAGAATGTTCTAAGTGACGTGGATCAAGCTTTTTCTAATTTTAGCCATTGATTAGTGATTAGATCACGACCATTGATTTCTCAACAAGAAAAGTATTAAAGGAAGGCTTGGGGTTAGTTGGAGAACACAGAAAGAGTAGAAACACTTGAGCTAAGTTGAAATTTTGGCGCGCTGTTTACTGAGAATTTTTGATTGAGCTTGCAGTGCTAGTGAGGGGTAGATCGACAAGGGATTTTTTGATCCAAGGCCGATAATGCATACATCAGAGTGGTAGTACCGTACGAGGAAGTGCAGATGCTAGCAGGAGGGACGCAACCTAGCCAAGTTGATGCAGAGGCCATGCAGAGGGTGACACTGAGGCCTTCAGAGTGACGCAAGGACAACCTGTGCTGCGCAGAGGCTGCGCCGGGCTAGAGGGGCTGACGCAGATGCTGCGCTGGGCTAGAGGGGCTGATGCAACGGCTGGAGGAGCTGCGTCGATGGTTCTAGTGGGCCAGAAAGGGCTCGTATTTCGTAATTCTTGAAGGGTTTGAATCAGCCAATTTTTTTGTCTCCGAGTGATAAGGTACCACTGTTTTGAATTTCTATGTGTGGAAAACCACTACTGGTGCCCTAGATGTATTAATATATTCTGCTTAATAAATAAAAACCTCAAAGAGCTGTTGCATCGATTTTCTCGCATTGGGTTTTTTGGGGGACATTTGTCCGAAAAATCAATTGTCCTTTGTCTTAGGTGCGCTATGCTTCAATAAATGATCTGTAAATGTGTAGGTTCCTAGTTGTGTTTACTTTGCTCTTTTTTGAATATTTATGAAAATAACTTGTATAATTAAATCACAAGTAGGAGAAGTAAATCAAGATACTGTAGTAGGGTTTTTGTAATTTTCCACGACTTATGAGATGGAGCGAGCCGATGCGTCGCCATGGAGGGAGACAACAAATGTCTTTCCTTCGTGCCTTCTTTGTATGGATACGACAACAGTTGATTGCTATCGACGACTGGGCATATGCGGGGACCGACTTCAGAGGAGATCCAGATCTACCTCTACCATCGGGAGGACATTGGGACGACTCAGGTAAGAATTGTTTTTGAAGTTTTTGAAGTTCTTTTGATTTTTTATATCGTGTACTGAGATTTTAACTTGTGATAATTTTGAGATGTTGGACCAGTGAAACCTCCAGGGTTGTCTCAAATAACATCGAGGGTTGTTTGCCAGATAGAGGCTGCTCTTTATGATGAGGGAGCCAACCCTATAGTTGAAGTGGAGGCAATCCCTTCTATGGATAGAAGTGATCCCTCTAGCCCAATGGGTGGGTCTAGTAACAAACGAGACAAAAGCAAGCAAAGTCTCCTAGCTTAAATCAGAATGACATGAGACAGAAAGACGACCTACCTCACTCCTATGCGGTTACTTGTCGATGTTAATCCTGATCTCCTTACTTCCAAGCTCGCTCCTCGCTATTCCTTTACGTACAAATAGCTGCAAGAGAGATCAAACACCAAAAAACAAAGAAAGCATAGTATATTGCATTCTAATGTAAACGTTATGATAGATGAAGGAGCATCATACTAAGCAAGTAATCATCGACAAGCTTATGGAAAGTAAAACATGATTCGTGTTAGTGATAAATTAAAGTGGGAAGCATACAACACGTGCCTTGATGTTGAAGACCTCCTTCAGGATGGGTTCCCAAGTCCAAGCGAAAGACTTCAACAATCCTTCTCCTTGGAATTTTGACAGCGTTTAGTTGTATTCAAGCACAAGAAAGGCAACCAACAATGACCAACCATTTGGGGAAAACATGGCATTCATTTATAGGGAGGCTGGAGAGGTCAAAGATCCACAAAAGGAGGAGGAAGGTCCATATCTTAAGGGGATTGTCCTTAAAGGTAGGATCAAGGACTCAAAATGGGAGAACTCAACTCAATCTCCAACCAACTGATACCAGACTTCCGTTCTTGAGACTTCTAAAGGAAGAAGCTTCTGCTCCATTTTTGGAGAACCTTCCTGAAGAGGACCAATGCGACTTTTAACTTTAATTCCCACGCATCCAACGTTGTTTAATAGTTACACACAGGGTGTCAAGCGCGAGGGCATACATGGAGAACTGCGCTAAGGATGAAAATTTGGATTTTTAGAAGCTTTCTCTAGAATTGCTGTAATGTACTGACTCTCCATTTCTTCAGTGATGTTTTGAGCATGTTGTTCATGGTGAATATGTTTTCATAGCTTTTGTCTCTTTGCGACATTTGTGTCATGACTGACACAAAGGACGACACTTTGGATAGGGAATAGAGAATGCGACAAAATACTGTGTAACAAATGCCCCCTTGTAACAAATATAATTTGTATAAAATAGAATAAATAGAATAAATATAATTACTAATTAATCAAATATTGATTAGTTTAAGTAGTCATTAGTTAGCTGAAAAGTTTTAGACATGCCTAGTCATGAAAGGTCACCTGCATAGGTATATAAACAGGGCCTCATTGTAACTTTCAATCATCTTATTATATCATATCATATTTTAGTAATAAATTATGATCCTAAATACCTCGTGTATTTTTGCTATTAAGCCAACAAACCTACAAGTTTTGTTACTACAGTGGTATCAGAGCCATATCGAAGCCATATTAAAGCCATGTCGCACGATATCGTCTTACAAGCCTATGAACGTAGTGTACAAGCCTATAAACATTGTTTACCATACAATGTGCCATTACGTGAAGACCCTGAAGAAAATGAAAAGACAAAAAAAATTCAAGAAAAGCTTCAGCGATTAGAAAATTCATGTGCAGAAGTCACAACCCGTTTAAAAAAAAAATTATGCAGTAATCCATAATAGAGAAGATGACAGCAACAATACTTGTGTTCAGGCGCAATTTGATGTTAGGGTGCGGCCCAAGTTAAAGCTTCTCTCGCGATCTAAGCCGTTGGACGCTACTTCTCAGACTGCAATGATGGATGTTACAGAGAATTCACATGGTGGGTTCATGAGCAAGTCATATGATTATCACTCAAAAAACCAATTTACTGAGCGACCAAAATTAAATTTGAAGCCTCGCTCACTGCCTATTGAGCAACTTGAAGCAAGTAGTGAAAAGAACAGGAAATCTCTGTTTGGTGGGGCTCGACCTCGAGAAATTGTATTAAAGGAGCGTGAAAAGAACAAGAAATCTCTGTTTGGTGGGGGCTGACCACGAGAAATCTGTTTGTTGGGGATTTGTCGCAAGAAAATTCCGATCATGCTGCTGTTGTACAAGCTTCTCAAGAAAATCCTCATCAAGTTGATGTTCTACAAGCTTCTCAAAAAACCAGTGACAATGCTACTGTAGAAGAATGGGTTGAATCAGGAGCAAGTAGTGTTAGGTTGGATGAAAAATTGTTAGATTCAGTCGTGCCCAAAGAAGAGGTTGTCAATGAAAAACTGCTATCAGTGGTTCTTGAGAAAAAGCATGCTTTTGACGGTTTGGAGAATGTAAATTCCTTCAAGAAAACAACCATGGTGGGTGAAGACAATTCAATTATTACTGCACCAGAGGTCGAGATTGATCAGGAAAAAATTTCTGAGATATGTGCAACCCCTGTTTATGATAGGAATGAAGGTGAAAGAGAGGTTGCTGTGAAACAACTTGAGGAAAAAGCAGTTGCCAAGCAGGATGTTCTTCAAGTCCAGAATGAAGCCTTTAAAAATGGGCATGATATAGAGAAGGTATCTATGAAGCAGGAGGGTTGTCTATATGCAGCCACTAAAGAAATTAAATATGAGGATGGTAAATATAAGGATGAAGATGAAGCTGGTCTTGAGGTAGATGATGATCGAAATAAAGATGATGTGGATGAGGACTATTGTGAGAAACAAGAAAATGTTTTTGATGAAGAAACTGATATGAATATGGAAAATTTTGAAGAAGAGTTTATGTTAAATTCATATTTTGATGAATATGAAAATGATTCTTCAGTGGCAGAAGAAAAGAGATGGTGATACAGTTTTGAAAGTTGCAAAATTGGATTTTCATGCAACTGCTTATCAGTTTCAGCATAAAACCTATTTTGGTGAAAGTATAATGGCGAGAAAGAATCCATTCTATGCATCTCTTGCCAAAGCAAAATCCTTCACTAAATCCTTCACCAAAGGGCCTAGTCTTGATGGCAGCAATATACTTGAGGATATTTTTCTCTTTTTGGGTGAAGATTCTTCTGGTGGGGAAAGAAAAGTTATTACCAGATATTCTTTTGTTACCGAATGTTTTTTCATGACAGCAAGAATTTTGAACTTAGGTCTTTTGAGAGCATTGTTCGAATACAAGAGCCTAATGCATGATCTCTTGAGGAGTAAAGATGCACTTGCCACACTTGAAGGCCAACGTGGTGTAGGAGCTTCCCCACAATTAGAGCAAGAAATTTCTAATGCAAAGACTGAAATTGATTGGTTATCCCAACAAAGGCTTTGCTATGAGGCTCAAATACTCAGGGATGCGCCACTCCTTCAACAAGCCTGGAGCTTCTACAGACTAATGCTGATATTGCTAGTTAACCTTGTTGGTGGATTTAAAATACCTCTGCCTGCTGAATGCCCAATGGAGTTTGCCTCCATGCCAGAACACTTTGTGGATGATGTAATGGAGCTTTTACTTATTACCTCTCGGGTTCCAAGGTGTTTAGACGATGTTGTGTTGGATATTTTCATGAATTTTATTATCATGTTTATGGTGAGTCCACTCTATGTCAAGAACCCTTATTTGAGGGTGAAGATGGTGGATGTTTTAAATGCCAAGAGCGTTGTCCCAGCTTGCTCATGTGCGTGGGTGAGAGAAATGCTGCAGCGATTGAGCTGGGCAGACAGGGCGCGGGCAGAACCCCCTCTCTTTTCTCTCGAGTACTCCACGGGAAATCGAGAGCATGCAAAAATAGTTAGCCTTCAGCTCCCATCGGAATTGCAGAATTCAAATGTGGGGATGATGTTTCTTGTTTCAAGCACACTGCTGTGGCCACTCTCGCCTCTCGCTCTCTCCTCATCGTCCCAACGTTCTCACTTTCTTGATAGTCTGCACAAATACTTTTCTTTGTTGCATGATAGTTACCTCATGGCATTCTCTGAGAAGATCGAGAATATGGATGCTACTCCTAACGAACACCATGCTGTGATTCAGCTCAAGGATGAGAGGCTGAACGTAGTTCTGAAATTTTCTGAAGATAGATTGATCGGGCGATCCGCTGTTGTTGACGAGAAGGGCGATATTGAGTTGGGTTCAATGAAACATGGTGAATTAACAGACAGTTATTGTGAAGCGATCTCGGTTTCTGAAACCCTAGGAGACGAGCATTCAGAAGGAAATTTCACATATTACGACGATGTTCCGACAGAGCTCGGTTTCTTCGTGGACAATACTGCTAGCGAACATAGCGTCACCTTGAATTTTTTTGATGGGTATTCAACAGCCAATATATATCCGAAGGAAAGAGAATCTGCAACTTCCCGAAAACCCTTTGTCTTCCAATACATCGCATCCGGCGCCGTCCTGTTCTTGGTTCGTAGCATCTTCAGTGCTTCCATCTATGTCTGCAATCCTTTAACAGGGAAGTGCCTCACACTTTCACATTTGCAATTCACAAATATTATTTGATGGGTATGGTGGCCGTGCACCAAATGCTGCGAGGGTATATAGTGGAAATCTACGATTGCCGATACCTGTTCGAACTGCCGATCCCAACTTCGAAGATATTAGCCACATAGATCATCAGCATCAGAGACGCCTCGTGAAATGATAAAGACATGTGTAAAGATACCGACACCACCGTACGGATGTGTACGATGACAGTCCATTACCCAAAATTATATATAAATAAATAATAATCAAATTTTCTTAATTTAATTAATTAAATTAATCTAAACAAAATAAATAACATATATAGATACATATATATTATTCAATTCAAAAAACTATTATTTAATTAAAAAAAAGAAAGTAGTTTTATATTATTAAAAAAAATGAAGAAGAAGTAGTCCTATATTATTTAAAATTAAAAAAAAAAATTTAAAATTTGAGGCAAAATGGAAACATGGACAATGTACAAGCGAATCATACAATGAAGGTACCATTGCTCAATGACATGTCTAGCAGATAATCCCAAGTAAAGGAAACTCCCAAGTAAAGGAAATTGTCAAAAAATTAAGCTTTAAGGACAAAGCTTCTGAAGGAAGAGGCAATGTAACAAATATAATTTGTATAAAATAGAATAAATAGAATAAATATAATTACTAACTAATCAAATATTGATTAGTTTAAGTAGTCATTAGTTAGCTGAAAAGGCATGTCTAAAAGACATGCCTAGTCTTGAAAGGTCACCTGCATAGGTATATAAGCAGGGCCTCATTGTAACTTTCAATCATCTTATTATATCATATCATATTTTATTAATAAATTATTATCATAAATACCTCGTGTATTTTTGCTATTAAGTCAACAAACCTACAAGTTTTGTTGCTACACCCCTAAAGCATGAAAGCAGAACGAGAAGTGATGGTTGAAGTGCTTTATCAGTCAAGGCAAGGACTTTCGAAATCCACCGTCAAGAGACTTGCAAATCAAACATGATACAATATGTGACATCTTTGATATAAATATGCCTGATAGGACACTGCTGAATAGGCATCAAAATAACACATTAATCCACGACATGAGTGCAACCATCCGACTAGATAGAATCATATGTATGCATCCACGACATGGTTGCAGCCATCCGTATAGAAATGATCATGTGTACAATCATGAATACTCCACGCAGCGTAGCTTCGAACAGATGTGATCTAGGGTCTTCGTCTCTGTCTCGATCCGACCAACGTAGAAATCTAATCATGTGAATAGACAGGATGATGTCGAACATGGTAGAAACCACCTCATTACTAGCCAATGATGTAACCGTTAACAGTGACGAGAGAAACCACCAATAATGGCGATAGCCCTCAAGGTACGACAACACAATCTACAAGTGTGAATAGGAGAGCTCAAGTCAAACACTTGCAGAATCGTTCGATCGAAGGCCAATGATGTGAAGCTATCGTCTAATGCGAAGAACTTGCCATTGAGCCAAGCAAGTTCCAAGGTAGTGAAAGGGAGTTTCTAGATCAACTTCTTGGATAATGAGCTAATGTTAAACATGAAGTGAACCGTCGAAGGAGGACCATAACATTTCCCACATCATCTACGCGAAGGATATGATTTCTCAAGGTAGATAGGAATGATTCATGATTGTTGCAGAGAGGGTCATATAAGTATAATAGTTTTGACTTTTGCAGATAGGACTTCTCTTGAATATATCGACAACACAACTCTGGAGGTTGGCAACATTTGACTCAAAATGGGATCAATGGTCATGGTGACAACAAGATATGATCAAATGAGAGGCAAATGGATTTCCCAAACCTAGGGAGGCAAGTGATGAAGAGAGGGTAACCCAAAGCCAACACGATATGCAGATAACTGTCATGTTCAAGAGCGACATGCTGTTGTTAATACAAAATACAAGACATACTGTACTTCCATTTTTCCCCACTGTTTCTATCGAGTACCTCTTTATTTTTGATAGCAATCCTAAAGAGGATACCATATGCTTAGCGTATAAGTTCACCCTTCAGATGAATCCAGCCTAGTAAGTTTAACGAGCCCTAGGAAGGAGTAACTCAGTCGCATCATGGTGACAAGTCCTTCGTCGTTTAAGTTTTACGAGTTCGACGAAGGGGTAACTCGACATCTTTTTCATGTTTAGGGAGTTTGAAAAAGAAGCGGAAAATAAAAATGCAAAGGTCCCTTTTCGTAGATAGTCCCTTGAGTCTGAAAAGGTAGAAAGCGATATTGGAGAGAACTGCTTAATCATGTTTGAGAAAGGTATTCCTTTTTCGTAATTAGTGAACCTGAGCCCAAAAAATGGGTAAACTTATAATGAGACAACGTCAATTCATTTATTTTAACGTGTTGCACAAGTGCTCGACAATCTTTTCATTGTAGAGAGTCAGAAAAGAGCTTAAATATGACTCCTCTTGGAGGAACGAGTGGTATAAAGGGTATTGACTGGTTCCTGTCATGATGGAATTGCTTAAAACATGTATAGGTGAAGAGGCTGGCTAATAATACCACTCATCGCAACGGTTCCTTAGGAAAGTGTAAAACAACCAATTGAAAGCGTATGATTGGCCAAGCAGATGGTGATGATGGAATGAGAAAACCAAGGCTCATCTGGCAAAAAGAAGGCTGATAAAAATGGCAATCACAAGAGGTAGAATGAGAAATGGTTTCATTTTTTCACAAGATTGAAACATGAGAAAAAGCTATGCTTGGAATTGGTTTCATTTTTACACAAGCTTGAAACAAAGAAAAACTATGCTTGAAATTGGTTTCATTTTTACACAATCTTGAAAGAAAGAAAAAACTATGCTTTAAAGTTTGCATGCCCCCTGCATAATGACTCAATTTGAGGTACATGCCCCTTAAGCTTCATCTCATTCACCTAAGTAAACCAAGGTTACTTGGGAGCGGGAGCAGGAATGGGAGCGCCATTTTGAGAAGTTCTCGGTCGAGGAGCGTTTTTTTATACTATATATATATATTTTATATTTTTTATATTTTGATGCATATATATCAACAAAAGCATGTAGAATGATGAATTAGACATAAAAACATAAAAACATAGATTGAACCAGAGGTATCTTTATCATTACCTCTAGATTCGTATAGGGATCTTTGTCATTAATATCACCCTCTAAGCATTCGCTCAGAGAGCGTGCTCTGGGAGTGCGCTTCGGGAGCCGATTCGAGGGAGTGCTTCAGGAACGGGTTTTATAGGGGGGAGGCGCTCCCCCGCAACCTTGAAGTAGACTACTAGTTATTAACAAGTGGATGGAATGACGATACATTTACGAGATCAAGTGAAAGACTCGACTGGGAATTTACGAGATCTAATCATAGACTAGAATTGAAAGGGGATTTGTTTCATTCTTTAATGAGCATGAGACAGTAAAAGAACTATGCTCGTAGGGACCTATTTCATTTTTTAATGAGGTTGACATAGTAAAAGAATTATCCTCATGGGAACCTTGATTCATTTTTGAAGGAGCTTGACACAAGACAAGGAACTTTGCTCCAATGCCTGTTCATGGCCCATAAGACGTCATGGCTTCCAAGAGGTTTTCATTAGACGAAAGAACAACACTCTGGAAATCAGGGTCGAATGCCTCCAGTACATGATGTACTATATCACTGACTAGATCATTAGTAGACACGAGCATCGAACAGGTTGCCACATAATTAACCTGTGGCTCGGAAGATACCACTTGCATGTAAGGACCATTAAGGGATGATGGCTGATTGGGAGCCAAATCAGGACCAATGAACGACAACTGATCATTGGTCACAATTCTTCCTTCATGTGGGAAACACATCACACGAAAGAGAGAAGAGACAAGAGTTCCCATGACATAAGTATAGTCACGCCCAAGGAGGAAGTTAAAGTCCAAAGGGCCTTGGACAACCATCACGTCTATATAAACAGTCTTTCCTCATAAAGCAATAGGCAACTTAGGAAGGATCCCTAATGGTTGATTGGTTCCTCTGTTAAAAGCTAACAAATTATGGGTAACAGGCACAAGTTGCGAAAAATCGAAAGCTTGCCAAGTAGTTGAGGACAAAATACTAACATATGCGCCTTCATCTGTTATTGTGCTAGGTACAACCACATTATAAGCCTGTACTGTGATCTCAAAGGGCATGTAAGAAGGAAGACAATACCTTGCCAGTTGACTCCAATCACAGGAAGCAACCAAATTAGTTGGAGGGGGTGTCGTGGGAACTGAATAATTGCCCCCTTGTGTTATGGGAACGGGAGGATCACCCTTCTGTATCGTGGGAATGGGAGGATTTCCCTCCAATTCATGGGAATCTGAAGAAACAAAAAGAACCTGAGTGGTATGAGGTTCACTCTCTATGGGAAAGGTATTATCAACTAAAGGTGGAATCGGGTCGACCGTTTTCTCAACCAATGGCTGGTCGTGAACGAACTCATGGGATTCACTTTCGAAGAGAGTGGGATTGACCAAAGATGAACTCTGATCAATCACTTGATCAACTAGCGGAGGATCAGAGGAAAGCTTCCGGTAACCAGTAGGAAGACGGTGCTGGGAAGCTGTAAGGTTTTCCAAAACTTTGGAGGATTCATCCATATAAGGACAAAGGTGAATGGGATGATTCCCTTCACATAACTTACAAGGAAATTTGACTTCACCCTTCTTCCCAAGGACCTTACTATCGCTAGTTGAGGTTTTATCACGAACATGATCTCCAGAGGCCGATGACAAAGGCCGATGTGAGTCAGTGGACCATACTTCTAATATCCTGGGAATGCTAGGACAATCTCTTAGAAGGTGGTTATCCTTACATAACTTGCAACGAAATTTGACTTTGCGGGACTGAATGGAAGATTTTCTGACATCAGTTGCATGGGTAGTAATGGGTGCTTGGTTTCCCCCTTGCTTATTTTGCTTCTTCTTCTTCGCCCTCTTCTTCTTCTTCTTAGCTTGCTCGTTACTAGAATCCAAACTTTCAATAGGCGAAGAGGAAGAACAGGGTGAAGAAATAGGCGAAGAAGGCGAGGGGTCAACTTTAGGATCAACATGAGGTTGACACTATTTAGGTGGAGGCAAACTTGGTTAAGAAGCAGCTTGGACATTTGGAACCATGGGGGTTGAAAATAACCAAATTGGAAAACTAATGGTTAATCCCGAGAGGGATAACATTGCCATATAGGGAGCGCGAACATTTCCAAAAGAAGGAAAAGGAATAGGATTGCCATCTGAGGGGATCCCTTGATTGGTAAACTCAGGAATTGTTGCCATTAGGCTGAACCTAAGATCTACTACGGAGTTGTGCACGGGTAAGATGTTATTCCACGGGCAATAAATTTTAGAAATTAAAAACAAATAAATCAAAAAGGGGTAAGCTAGGCATAAAGGATTACCAAGCAACCGTGAACCGCATAATACCTCCTGGCGAACCAAGAAGTATGGTAGCAAATCTCCTTGAATGTTGTGTTCAGTGCATCACGTTTACAAGGTGGCTGACTTGGTTTCCTATGGATGGATAGCAACCTAGTGGGGAGTTTCGAAATATACACGACGGTATGTGGGGTGCAGTCTGTAGTAGTGCTGTCTAATGCGTAACCGTTCGATGAGCGTGGAGCACCTCCGATATACCCGAAAGTACCGGAGAATGGTCCTATACACTTCCGTACGTGGAATGGGATATCATCTCCTGGATGCAACGCACGCAGTTAACGGCAACTCCTACGTTTTACGACGTCAGAACACTTCTCTAGCGTAGACCTCTAAATGTTTGCATTAAATTCCAAATGTTCCTTAGGTTAATTGAGGTAAATTTTAATGTTTATCTTGAAATAAGTTTCAATTTTGGGGCTCAAAGCGATGTCCCCTGAATGCCTAAGATGCAATTATATGAGAAGAAGACATTTTCCATTCGATGAAAGCTAAATCAATAAGGGAAGAGAGTTCAAACAATGATGCATCAAACAAATAATGCAACAAGCACAATGCCCTTAACTAGCTTTTCTCTTTTCACTTTTCAAAAATGCAATTCTAAAAAGTAAAAAGACGATTTTCACTTTCACTATCCCAAGTGCAACTTTTCAAAAATAAAAAGATTTTCACTATTACTAAGATGCACTTACATGATCTTTCACTTTCTGTTCGTTATGAATGATCTAATGCACTTAAATGCACCTCTTTAGTTTTCAATTACCGAAAATGGTGATCTATTGTCAATAATGAATTCCAAAAATTAACTTTTCCATGCAAGTAATCTAATGCAGTTAATGAAAAGCAAAATTTTGAAATGAAAACTAACTAAATGCAATAGTCAACTTCTTATGAATTCAAAAGAGCCACTACTCTTCCATGGACATAAATTCAGTATTTTTGCAATCATACAAGCAATAAGCCAAACTCTCAATCAACTCAAAACGTGAAAGACTCAAACAGAAACATCAATTTACCACTTCAAGCATGGGACAATTTTTTGCATTCCGCCAAGAAACTGGAAGCAATCAATCAAAACTTGATACAGAAAAAACAGAGAAAAAGCCTTAAGGATTAAAACAAACTAGAGTTTCCAGTAGAGACTCTAAAAATATCGACATTCAAAGACTAGCGCAGACTTCCAGTTGACACAAGAGGTCTGCAGTGCGACTGTTTCAGATAAAATAAGTGCTGACAGTGGGACTATAGGTGATAAAAAAACATGCTGATGGAGGTAAATAGGGGAAAAACAAGCAAATCTCAAGAAGAAACTTAGTTCTGATACCGTAGGACACCTTCAAAACAAAGTACAGACTAAAAATCAATCCAAACAAAGGGTTGTTCAATGGTTGGCCAAACTAAACAAGAAGGAAAAATACAAAAGGAGGACTAAAAAGGCTATAGGCTCCCCAACAGAGTCGCCATTTTGTTATCCAAGCCATCCTTTCTACGGACAAAAGCGATCCCTCTAGCCCAATGAGTGGGTCTAATAACAAACGAGACAAAAGCAAGCAAATTCTCCTAGCTTAAATCAGAATGACATGAGAGAGGAAGATGGCCTACCTCGCCCCTATGCGGTTACTTGTCGATGTTAACCCTGATCTCCTCAATTCCAAGCTCACTCCTCATAATTCCTTTTCGCACGAATAACCCTGATCTCTTCAATTCCAAGCTCACTCCTCATAATTCCTTTTCGCACGAATACCTGCAAGAGAGGTCAAACGACGAAAAACAGAGAAAACATAGTATATTGTATTCTAATGTAAACCAGGAACCCTATGACAGATCAAGGAGCATCATACTAAGCAAGTAATCATTGACAAGCTTATGGAAAGTAAAACATGCTTTGTATTATTGATAAATTAAAGAGGGAAGCATACAACCGGTGCCTTGATGTTGGAGACCTCTTTCAGGACGGGTTCCGAAGTCAAAGCAAAGACTTCAAGCACTCCTCCTTGGAATTTTGACAACGTTTAGGTGCATTCGAGCACTAGAAAGGCAACCAACAATGACCAACCATTTTGGGAAGGCATGGCATTCATTTATAGGGAGGCTAGAAAGATTAAGGATCCACAAAAGGAGGAGGAAGGTCCATATCTTAAGGGGAAAGTCCTTAAATGTAGGATCAAGGACTCAAAATGGGAGAACTCGACTCAATCTCTAGCCAACTGATACCAGACTTCCGTTTTCGAGACTTCTAGATGAAGAAGCTTATGCTCCATTTTTGGAGAACCTGCTTGAACAGGACCAACGCGACTTTTAACTTTAATTCCCTTGCTGCCAGCGCTGTTTACCAGTTACACATAGGGTGACAAGTGCAAGGGTTTCTGTATAAGGTTACCTTCTTTTTTTAATTCTTATGAACTTTAAGTCCCTTTAATATATATCAAAGTAACAAAAATCGCGATGTTATCGCGATTTTTTCAAAAAATCGCGATGTTATCGCGATTTTTTGAAAAATCGCGAGTTTTTCAAGCGGCCGATTTAATCGGCGATTTTTTGAACGATTTTTTGAAAAAATCGTCATCGCGATAAAATCGCGATTTTTACGAAAAAATCGCGATTATTTTGGTAAAAATCGTGGGCCCATCAAATAGAAACCCTATAAGTTCAAAAATCGATTTTTTTTTTTTGTCATTTTTGCAGCCCTCTCATTTTCCTGACACACCCTGTTGGCAGTTCATGGTAATGTTAAATTCTTAAAGTAAAAGTGATATTTCCTTTATTTTTCATTTCATCCTTTTACTTAAATTTTTAACATTACCATGAAATGACTCAGGATGTTTAAGAGTGGTTTCGACCTCATTGGATTTCATATGGAGAAACTAGAATTTTAGATTTCACTCAAAATTCAGCAGACTTAATGGTTTTCAGGGTTTCATGGTTTGGGGATTTGCATTGTTTCCATTTGATTCTATTATGTGTAAGCGTATGAGATTGGCATTTGATCAAGAGTATGAAGTCCTTTAAGAACCTTGATGTTGGTGGCATTGATTGTTGAACTTTGTTGATGTTGGTGGTATTGATTGTTGAACTCCCCTACTGTGGCCTTAACAAGAATGTACCCTTCACTCAAAGGAAAACAACTGGTTAGGCATGTTAATCTTTTTCTACCGCATTTTAAGGTTGAGCAATCCAAGTCTGAATACTTTGAGCTAGATGATGTTTATGTATCTCTTGTTGATGATCCCATTTCTAGTAGCGATGAATCAATGATGAGTTTCATGAGGAGGAGGAGGAGGAGCAACAATAGGAGGAGGAGGTGACACCACCTACCCCTACTACTGGTAGAGGACGTGGTCTACCTCCTTTAACTCCTAGTGCTTCAGGATCTGGAGCACAACATAGTCCATTGCCAGCCCCGCTAACTTCTTCGTCTAGAGGGAAAGCTGTTACATTTTCTCGCAAGAGGGGCAGAGGAAATCAGTAGTATAGGTTATTTGGTGCATTCCTTTGTATATAACATTATGACTCATGATATGAGATACATTATTATATTTTTTGTTGATATTTTGAGGTTGAGTTGAGACTTAGGACTTAGTATTCAGGATAGGATTCAGTTTTATGTGTGATGTAGCACTAGACATGATATTACACATCTTATATATTAGTTTTTTTTTCATATTTATGTGTCAATGCATTTATTTTATGCTGTAGATGCTTTAGATATTAAAAAAATTGAAAAAAATGAATATTTTTGTATGTGCCGATTTTTTCCCGATTTTTACGATTTTTTCCGATTTTTTCCCCTCGGCGATTTTATCCCGATCGCGATTTTTGTTACTTTGATATATATATATATATATATATATATATATAGAGAGAGAGAGAGAGAGAGAGAGAGAGAGAGAGAGAGAGAGAGAGAGAGAGAGAAACCCTTCTATTTTTTTTTTTAATATTATAATTTAAATAACTTTATGAAGTTACCTTCTTTTTTAATTCTTATTAAATTTAAGTCCCTTTAATAACTAGCCTCATTTTCTCTATCGATGCAACCATACATATATGTATGACCTATGTTGCCAGGAAATGTGGGTTCGGGGATGGGGACGGTGACAGGGACGGGGATGGGGATGACATTTTTTGAAACAAGGTGCATGGGTTAGTCAGGGTATTTTTATATTAATATATATTATAATTTATATATCATATATAATACTATATTTTATAAATTATAATTTATAAATTCATAATATAAATGAATTTGACAATTAAGCAAAACAAGTTAACAACTAAAATTTTAAATAAAACTTTAAAGATTTAAACATGCACATCTTTCAACATTCAACATTCACATTTGTCATAGAAATTTCAAAATTTCTAGTTTGATAATATCATTGGAGTTTACATATTAATAAGAATCATGATTCAAAATATATGTCCATTGTCATACTAAATTCATTTAAATTTTTAATTTTGTCCTTGATGTTTCCATTGTCCAGGCATATACTTTGAAGCTTGAAGTTTCTGCAAATGACAAACAGTAAATTAAAAAAATTGATGAACAATGAATAGTAAATACCTGTAGGCTGTGACTGTGAGTGAGCTCCTACGCTGCCCTCTAAACAGTGAATACACAACCCTCTGAATCAGTGAAAACGGTGTCGGATGCCCTCTTTTTGAGTACTTGACAGTGAATGTCGTCGACCTGCGGGTATGCTATGCCGTGACAGTGAATGTCGTCAACCTGCGGTATGCGGGTATGCTATGCGAGTATGTTATGCGGGTATGTTATGCTATGCTATGCGGGTATGCTATGCTATGCCGTGGACAGTGGTATGTCGTTGATGAATGCTGTTGGCTTGCTATGCAGTATGTTCCACACAGACTGTCGTTGATGAATGTCGTCCCCCTGCACCTGCGGTATGGTGGCCGTCGATGAATGCACCTGCTATGCTGTCGACAATGAGTATGCTTATGCTATGCCGTCGATAGTCTGCGGGTGAGGGCCTGAGGGTATGCGTCGGCAGTGAGGTAAGTTGATGAACACGGTGAGGTATGAATAGGTAAGTCGATGAACCATTGAATAGGTAAGTCGATGAACAGGTATTAGGTATGTTTTAACTTTTAATTGTATGTTTTAACAATTAATTTGATTTTTAATTTATTTTTAATATTTATTAAAATTTAATTAAATTTTTTAAATTTTAATCATTTAAAAAAAAATTGAGAAAATTAGTCATGAAGAACCCGAAGAACCCAAAATTCGGGTTCTAAGTACCCAACCCATGGGTTTGCCGTACCCATTCAGTGCAAAGAACCCAATTTCTTTTTTTGAAGAACCCGTTTCTTCATAGAAGAACCCGGTTCGTTTGGGTTCTTATGAGAAGAACTCGTACTCGAATTCGGACTTGGGTGCGGGAACCTGGGACGGGTTTGAGAACCCCACCCCCAGGTGCCGGAACCCGTGCAACATGGTGTACGACACAATGATTTATTTTTTGGTTGAATCTACATATTATGTGTGGAATAAAAGGAATGTTAAATTTTTTACAGTGTGTTGTAGCACAAAGTCACAAAATCATTTTTTTTTTACTTCTCCATATTTGCTCAAATGTTGTCAAAACCACGTGGAATGAAGCATGTTCATCAGTCCCTTCAATCTTGTTAGTTATAGGAGGAAAGGTTTACTTTGTCAAGCTGCTCAACTTCTCCAACCCTTGTCAATGTCCATTGACAATCCATATTTTTGGAACAATCATTGCCCCCGAGTATCCAAGTGCTTGGCCAGAGTTGAAATCTAATCAGTGGCTACCATTCCATGGAAAAAAATGGTCTAACAATTGGTGGCAGGGGGTTGATTAATGGAAGCAGAGAGAAATTGTGGGCAACATGTTGCAAAATCAATAAAACAAACCCATGTTGAATGGCTCCAAAGATAGTTACATTTGATTCAAACAATGAAAACATGAATAATACACATATGTTAGATTTCAAAGATCAACTAGGGCATTATAGAACTATCATAGAGAGTTGATGACATGATAGCGAAGATGATGATGTGGCAATGCCCATTTGGACTAACAGAGCAATACCCAAGTTCCAGAATTGCCAGAAGGGCAAGGGCGTTGAAGATTGAACAAATGGGTGGCTAAGTCAAATTAATCAATGGAAAAAGAAAATCGAACTAGTCGTTGGAGGTCAAATGAGCCATTGGGATAAGTCACCTAGCTCTTAGAAGGAAGATGTATCAGGAAGTTGAGTACTGGACCCATGGTTACTTGGGAGCAGGAGTGAAAGCGCGGAGCGGGAGTGGGAGCTGGATCACCATTTTCAAAATCTCTCGGTTCGGTTGCGTTTCGGGGAGTGATATATATATATATATATATATATATATATATATATTGTAATTTGTGATGCATATATGTCAACAAAAGCATATAGAATGATGAATTAGACATAAAAAACATAAAAAGCATGGATGGAACCATATAAAATCAATCATCTAGAAGTTATAATCTTTATCAACGATGTCCACAAGTTAAAAACATACAACATATTGACTCTTGAGCCTCATGATACATTAATCTTAAAGTTTCAAGCCTTCAAAATTCAATATATAACATTTATCATCATTGATTCATTGATCACCATAGTTTTACTTGTAAGCTAAGTGTAACCATTACAACAAAGAATATTTAACATGAAATGAAATGTTATAAAATGAAACGAAATGAAGCAACTTTCAACTTTCATGAAGCATCAGATTCATAATTCATAATGACTTATAAACTTATAATGGCCAACTTCAAAGTTTCAAACTTCAAACTTAAATTGTCATATATTGTTTACAACAAATATCATAATAAATATGAAAGAGTCAAGTTTCAACAGTTATAAAAAGTTAAAAACTACCAGAAAATAGAAAAGACTAGTAAACTGTAAATCTATTTTATCTATTGCTTGGCCTCTTGCCATGAGAAATGTCTAATTTTTGGGCAACTCGTGGTAATGGTGGTCTTCCAGCAGTCTCCTCCCTCATAGTACCACGACCATAACTAGAAGGTACATTCCCTCCACGTGAGGTTGTAGGTGGAGGCTGCGTCAACAAAGGAACAATAGTTGGAACTCGAACACTGACACTTGCACTACTACTGGATGGTGGGTGTGGCGATGGCATGGCTGCTGTTGCTTCATCCTCATCTCTCAAAAGTTCTGCTTCCAATTCTTCTAGATGTATAGTGTGTCCTCCAAATTATCGTCCTCTAGGTTGTTATCCCAAACTTTATATGATAGATCCTCATAAGCCCGATCACAATAATGTCTCAACAACCTCAAGTTGTAGTGCACATAAACCAAGCTTTCTGCTCGGTTTGCATTGAGTTTGTTTCTTCTCACATTATGGATGAAGTTGTAGGTGCTCCAACCCCTCTTTGCAGAAGAAGTATTTACAACCCGTGAGAGAACTTTTTTTGGCAATTTTGGCAAAAGTCCCATGCTGCCATATGCTTCCCACCATGTGAGAGCATCAAATCTGTCTCTATCTTCCATCGCATGCAAATAACTAAACAAACCAGTGCAATTGAAGTATTTGCCTAATTCATGGTGCAGATTAGCTCTTCGCTGTCAGGGACCAACTTGTCTAATGCTTTCATATATCCCTCTTGTACCTTTGGATTTGTATGAGGTTTGATCCTAACCTCACCCCTAGGTGTAGGTTGGCCCAACCAAGATGGAGAGTAGTATTTTGGCATAAGGATATACGCCAAAGCATGTAGTGGAAAATTAAGTTTATTCCACTGTGCACACACATAGTTGTGAAGCATTCAATACAAGTTGGGATCATTTTCCTTAACAACATCTTTTATTTTCCCCAACATGCTCTCCATCTGTTCATACACCTCTCCAATCACTGGTTTATCTATATCTGCAAATCGAATCATGTTATAAGTGGGCTTGGTGAAATTCAAAATTTTCCCCACACGTGCCCAAAACAAAGGATCATGCCAATGAGGTGAGTGAAGAACATTCAATGGTACCCCACATGCATAGAGAAACCGATTTTTTTTTGAATCCACATCACTCCTAGAACCTTCGTCAAGGAAATTTGATATGGTTCTATGCCTTAAAGAGATGTTTGGTCCTGTGCCAGGTGTGCCTCCATATCCATTTTCATTTGTGGAAGTTGATGGACTTCTTTGTGCATGATGTGATGGTGCATAAGATTCAATGAAACCCTTAGATCTTTTAGATTTGTATTGGGCTTCCTCCTCTTCCCTTATATATTTGGCTCTATCTGTTGCTAACACACTTACACAAGTTTTGATTCCTGTAGAAATTTTCTATTTCCCACCCCGGTTTTCAGTTTCACCTTATTTCTCCAAAATAGTTAAATGCCCTTTCCCATATCCATACATTCAACAAACTGGAAAATAAATGTTGCTGAAAACACAAATTCTGGAAATATTACAGAATGCTGGAAAATGCAGAAATAAATATCAGCAGATACAAACAGCCATTCAACACATTTAAACACAGTGATTTTTGGTCAAGGTGACCCTGGAAAAACCCCCTACAACTCTTGGGGAAAACTAGTTCGAAAGCTCCTTCTTATTTCTGGAAAATTCTTTTTACAGTGAGAGAAATATTCAGCAAAAATCAGCAAATAAACTTTACAACTTATCTCGTTTCAGTGCTTAACCACCGCCTCGGAAAATGTGCAAACAGCAAAAACAGAACAACAATAAATGCTGTACGGCCTCCTCGATTTTCGTGCCCAGAAAATCTGCAATAAATGTAGCTGTATGACCTCCTCGGTTTCTGTGCAAAACATCAATAAATGCTGCTGTACGGATCTCGATTTTCGTGCCAAAAGAATAGTAGAACCTTGCTGTACAGAATCTGTCTCAAAATTCGTGCAAGAGGACAGCAACTTGCTGTACGGCCTGCCTCGAAATTCGTGCCAACTAAACCAGCCTTCTGCTGCCTCGAAATCTGTGCCAAACTGCTGTACGACCTCTTGGAAAATGTGCCAAAAGACTGCTGTACGATCTTCTAGAAAATTGTGCCAAAATTTGCCTTGGGATGTATGCCAAACTCTGCTTTACGGACTCGCTGAAACCTGCCTTGGAATGTGTGCCAAGCTGCTACCTCCTTCTCCTCACTGCCCAGAAATCTCCCTTGCTTTCTTGCTCTCCTTCTCTCAATCTGCTCATGAAAGAATGAATGATCTTTTCCTCCTTTTCCTCCTTTAACCTAACCCTAAGTGACTTTTGGGGAATCCCTAAATCCAATGGCTGAAATAGATTGAGATCTAGAGCTGAGATTAAATGCTCATTTAAATCTCACTTTCTATTTTTTAATTCACCCCACTTTAATAAAGACCCACTTAGTCATTTATTTCCAAAGTCACTTTTCCTTTCTAATTTTACATTGACTTTATTAAGGTCACTTTAAAATTAGACTTTAGTAACTTTATCACATAAAGTCACTTTTAAATTAGATTTGACTTTATAAAATTATAAAGTCACTTTAGGAGAAAAATTAAATTCTTTTGGACACTTTTCCCTAGGCCAAAGATCAAAGCCTTAGGGAACCAACTGTCCTCCGGTACCAAATTTCAACACTCCCTCTTACCGAGGAAGGTGTTCCTCACCACACCCATCTTGTCTCTGAAGTAGACATGCTTGCCCCGTGGTAAGGCTTTGGTAAGAATATCTGCAACCTGCTCATCGGTGGGAATATACTCAAGCTTCACAGCTCCTTTCTGAACATAGTCTCTGATGAAATGATATTTGATCCCGATATGCTTTGACCTGTCATGAAATACTGGATTCTCCGTGAGTTTAATGCAACTCTGATTATCACAGTAAATCACTGAAGGTCTTAACGGCTGACTGTAACAACCCACACCCTAAGTTCCTACTCCCTAATATTTAACTACTAGCTAAATATAATATACAAACATAAAGAAAAACTAACTTTAAAGAATAATTAGAATAATTCATTAAACATTCAAAGCACCATGATTAAATATATTCAAATTAATACAACCTTATCATCTTATTCGAATGACCTCTCATTAATACAACCTTATCATATTACATTCAAAGGACATGTCATTAATGCAAACCATATCATTCGAATGACACCTCTTTGAAAACATTCATTTCTACATTTATGGACGTCTTATCTCGATGGAGTTGTGGCGGTGGGATGTTAGCTGGATGGTGTTGTGGCGGTGGGGCAGCTTGTTATTTAAACAAGAAGACATGAAGGAGGAGGGGGTCTTTTTTTCTTAGATGAAAGGGGAGAAAGGCTGTTGTGAGGAAATGGAGAAGGCTGTTGTGGTGAAATTTATCAACTGTGGGAGGGAGACTTACTGTTCTCGGGATTTTGGGCACGGGGGCAGAGGAGGCATCCTCTGGATTTGGGATTAAATCCTAAATTGGCTGGGAGGAACATTTTGGTTCTATAATCTGTCTAATAAGATGGAGAGGAGGATCACGGTTCCAGCAGTTATCAGCTTGAACAGTTCATCCAACAATCATCGATTAAACTTTGGTTTGCAGCTCACCGTTTCCAGGTATTTCTCTGAGCATCAGTTACTTATCATGTCTTAGCATCAGTTGGTTAGTGGGTTTGTGAACTTAGGAATATTCTGAAACCGTGAATCTGTTATTAGAGTTTAAGTTTAAATCCTCCTGCAATTATTTTCTGCTTAAATATAAAGATCAGATAAGTGTTTTACAGCAAATGATGAAAAGAGACCTTACACATTAGTGTTTTATAGCAAATGATGAATAGAGACCTTACACTGACCAAATAAGCCAAACAACATCTTGCGAAGCCAGATGGCCTCACAACTAGCTAGATTGGCTGCCATATACTCTGCTTCCGCTGAACTCAATGCTACTGACTGCTGTTTTCGGCTGAACCATGACACCACTGCCGAACCCAACCCAAAACAACACCCTGAAGTGCTCTTCCTATCAGAAGCACAACCTGCCCAATCAGAATCGGTGTAACCTGCCAATCTCACTCCATCCCCCTGCCTGTAGTCCAGACCATAATCCACTGTCCCCTGCAAGTACCGCAAAATGTGTTTTGCAGCCACCCAGTGAACCTTCCTAGGCTCACACATAAACTGACTCATCGTGTTGACTGCAAAACAAATATCTGGTCTAGTGTTGACCAAATATATCAAGGAACCAATCAGCTGTCTGTACAATGTGGGATCCACCAACTCGGAATCCGAAGCATGAAGCTTCTTCCAGTTGGTGATCATCGGTGTCGACATGGGTTTACAATCCTACATGTGGAATCTGCCAAGGATGTCCACAATATACTTCCCCTGCCCCAGGAAGAAATGCCCCTCCTCCTGCCACACCTCCAAACCCAAAAAGTAATGCATCAAGCCGATGTCCTTCATCTCAAACTCCGCCGCAAGATCTCTCTTGCAGTGCTCTATGAGTCTCTCTGCACCTGTAATGACTAAGTCATCCACATACAACACCAGAATGAGAGGCTCCTCACCAATCACAATATAGTAAAGGTTCGGATCTGCCTCACTCTTTGTGAAACCCATCCCCTGCAAGTATGTATCTATCCTGGAGTACCAAGCTCTGGGAGCTTGCTTCAGGCCATAAAGGGCCTTCTTCAGTCTGCACACATGGGACTCCTTCCCATTCACCTCAAAGCCCTGTGGCTGCTCAATGTACACCTCCTCCTGTATGAAGCCATTGAGAAATGCGGTCTTCACATCCATCTGGTGGATCTTCCAACCCATCTCTGCTGCTATCGATATAATGGAGCGAATCGAAGTATATCGAGCCACGGGAGCGAAGGTCTCCTCATAATCAACTCCCTCTACTGGGAGAACCCTCTAGCCACAAACCTCGCTTTGAATTTCTCAATGCTGCCATCTGCAGCATGCTTTACCTTGTAAAGCCATCTGGAAGTAACCACGGATTTGCCCTCAGGCCTCGGCACCACCTCCCAAACATCATTCTTCATGATAGAAGAATACTCCTCCTGCATGGCCTCTCTCCAGACCTGCTGGCTAGTTGCCTCCTCATAGCTAGAAGGCTCAGAGTCAAGGATGCTGGTAGCCATTGCCATATAGCTACAAAACCTCTTAGGTGGTCTGCTCTCTCTGACCGGCCTCTTAGGCTCAGCAACAGATGTGGCATCTCTCAAGGTGTCTTGAAGCCACTTGGGCTTCCTCTTCCCTGAGCACACTTCTCCTGCTGGAGAATAAAACTCCTCCTCCTCAACATCAGGAGCCTGAACTCCTGACTGTCTGTCTGCTGTCCTCCTGCCTGCACCTGAACCTGTAGATGCTGAGGTACCGTGTGAACTGTCCATCAGTGGACTCCCCAGTGAACTGCTCTGTGGACTGCTCTGCGTGCTGCCCATAGCACCACCCCTCTGACTCTGCGAGCCACTCCCCACTGACGGACCTGACATCGTCATAGATGTACCTCCGGATCCTCCTGATCCCTGCCCACTGGATCCCTGTGACTGACTCAACTGCTGCTGAGGGTCTGGCTGATCCAGATACTCTAACTTTCGTGACCTCCTAAAGGCCCTGTCCTCCTCGAACTTCACATCCCGCCTGACAACAACTTTCCTCTGTGCAGGAATGTAAATCCGAAAGGCCTTTGAGGTCTCACTATAGCCCACAAAGATACCCTTCTCTGCGGTGGGCTCTAGTTTGGTCCTCTTTTCCTTGGGTATGTAGGAGTATGTGATACACCCAAAGATACGAAGATGACCAATATCAGGCTTCTTCCCAGAAAAAGCCTCCTCCGGAGTCATGTGCCCCAAGGCACGATGCGGACTCCTGTTCTGCAAATAAACAGCTGTGTTGCAGGCCTCTACCCACAAAAACAATGGCAACCCCTGATCATGCAATATGGCTTTGGCAGCCCTTCCGATGGATCTGTTCTTCCTCTCCGCAACCTCGTTCTGCTGGGGGTTGTAAGGAACAGTGAACTCCCTCCTAATGCCTGCCTCCGCACAATAGTCAACAAACTCTCCAAGGGTGTACGCTCCCCCATTGTCCGACCTCAGGGACTTGATCTTCCGACCTATCTGTGTCTCCACAAGAGCTCTGAACTCCTGAAACCGCTTGAAGACCTCACTCTTGGTCTTCAAGAAATAAATCCAGGTCCTCCTGGAGTGATCATCAATGAATAAAACATAGTACTCATATCCACTCAAGAAAACATGAGACATCCGACCGCTCACATCGGAATGAATCAAATCAAGTATCCCAGTCGCTCTGCTGTCACTGTTGGGAAAAGGGGATTTGGCAAACTTGCCCATCGCACATCCTCTGCAAGTATCAAAGTGATCAGTACTGAAATCTGGCACACCTGTAGTGATCTCCCGCAAGGTCCTCAAGGCTCCATGATACATATGCCCCATCCTGTGGTGCCAAATCTCACACAGCTCAGAACTGCTAGCTCTGCTGTCAGTGCTACTGCTCAATGCCAAAAGGGGCTGAAATGCAAACTTGTACACCTTTGCATGGCGTGCACCTATCACTCTAGCTGAATCAGCTGGAGCGCCCCTGGGATACATCAGCACCTGTCCACCCCTGAACAGTATCTCATATCCTCTGTCCTCCAAAGCTGAGACAGATATGAGGTTCTTCCTCATCCCTGGCACATAAAGAACATCTGACACCTTCAAGGGAGGTTTGGACTCCCTCTGAAATGTCAATGTTCCCACACCGACTGCTCTAACAACTCTGTCATCACCGAGTACTACCTCTACATCGGTGCCACTCTCTGAAAGCTCTGAGAAGTACTCACGGACTCCTGTCATGTGACGTGAAGCCCCACTGTCCACATACCAGATACCCGAAGATGCTCCGCTAGTCGAGGGAAATGCATGCTCCCTCTGAACCTCTATGGCAGATGATCCCGCACTAGAGGACTCACACGTAGTGAACCCAAACTCCCGGTCAAAACGATCTGCAAAGTCCTCAACCTCTGCTGAAGCTGCCATGCTCTGGTTCTTCCCCTTCTTCTTCTTCTTCTCCGGACACACAACTGCATAGTGTCCCATCTTCTGACAATTCCAACACTTCACCTTGGAATAGTCCTTATGTGTGTTATCCTGTTTACCTTTACCTTTGCCTTTGCCCCCACCATTGCTTGTGGAAGCCTGCTTCTTCCCTTTGCCTTTCTTGCGTCCTGCCAACAGTGCTACATCCTCATCCTGCTCAACTGGCTTGGCTGCCCCAAGCTGACCTTTCCTGATCTCCGTCTGAATGCAATCATCCCAAAACCTCTCCCATGTGGGAAGGGTCTCACGTGCACAAACCCCATCAGCAAAGTTCATCCATGAACTGGGGAGGCCATTCACTACTATCCGCACCAACTCAGTGGGTTGAATGACCTCTCCAATTGCTGCCAACTCATCTCTCACATTAGTAATCTTTGTGAGATATCCAGCTGCACTATTAGTCTTACCCATCTTAATGGTTTTCAGCTTCTCCTTCAGGACCATTTTCCGATTCTCATTGGTACTTTGGTAGAGATTGGACAATGCTGTCCACATCGCATAAGCATTTCTCTTTCCTCTCACATGAGGAATGCAATTGTCTTTGATTTCGTCTAGAATCAGTCTCTTACCCTTGTTGTTCTTCCTATTATATGCTGCCAACTGAGTAGCATCAGTAGGCACATTAACAGGGTGCTGTGTGGTATGAACCATGATATCTCAGACTTCTGCCTCCTCAAAGATACTCTGCATTCTCTCTTTCCAAACGCTGTAATTGGTATGCCCATCCAACCTATCCTCCACTCTCAATCCCAATGACATCCTGCTGTGCTAAAACTGAAAAATAGCACTGCTGTAGTAAAGATAAAAATTCTGTGTGAAAAATCAGCTTGCTGGAATTTTCTGAGTGAAAAATTAGCAGGCTGTATTTTTCTCCTTGTTGTCCCAAACTGCACTTTCAGCACCCAAGCTCCGATACCATGTAGAAATTTTCTATTTCCCACCCCGTTTTTCAGTTTCACCTTATTTCTCCAAAATAGTTAAATGCCCTTTCCCATATCCATACATTCAATAAACTGGAAAATAAATTTTGCTGAAAACACAAATTCTGGAAATATTACAGAATGCTGGAAAATGCAGAAATAAATATCAGCAGATACAAACAGCCATTCAACACATTTAAACACAGTGATTTTTGGTCAAGGTGACCCTGGAAAAACCCCTACAACTCTTGGGGAAAACCATTTCGAAAGCTCCTCCTTATTTCTGGAAAATGCGTTTTACAGTGAGAGAAATATTCAGCAAAAATCAGCAAATAAACTTTACAACTTATCTCGTTTCCGTGCTTAACCACCGCCTCGGAAAATGTGCAAACATAAAAAACAGAACATCAGTAAATGTTGTACGGCCTCCTTGTTTTTCGTGCCCAGAAAATCTGCAATAAATGCAGCTGTACGGCCTCCTCGATTTTTGTGCAAAACAACAATAAATGCTGTTGTACGGATCTCGATTTTCATGCCAAAAGAACAACATAACCTTGCTGTATGGAATCTGTCTCGAAATTCGTGCAAGAGGACAACCACTTGTTGTACGGCCTGCCTCGAAATCTGTGCCAAACTGCTGTACGGCCTCTTGGAAAATGTGCCAAAAGACTGCTGTACGTTCTTCTAGAAAATCGTTCCAAAATCTGCTTTGGGATGTGTGCCAAACTCAGTTGTACGGACTTGCTGAAATCTGGCCTTGCAATGTGTGCCAAGCTGCTGCCTCCTTCTCCTCACTGCCCAAAAATCTCCCTTGCTCTCTTGTTCTCCTTCTCTCAATCTGCTCATGAAAGAATGAATGACCTTTTCCTCTTTTTCCTCCTTTAACCTAACCCTAAGTGACTTTTGGGGAATCCCTAAATCCAATGGCTGAAATAGATTGACATCTAGGGCTGAGATTAAATGCTCATTTAAATCTCACTTTTTATTTTTTAATTCACCCCACTTTAATAAAGACCCACTTAGTCATTTATTTCCAAAGTCACTTTTCCTTTCTAATTTTACATTGACTTTGTTAAGGTCACTTTAAAATTAGACTTTAGTAACTTTATCACATAAAGTCACTTTTAAATTAGATTTGACTTTATAAAAACCCCCCTTGCCCTGCTTCAG
>JAXQQM020091816.1:0-38772 GCA_034641835.2 Pinus albicaulis
ACCAAGCTTTAGCAATCTTTTGTCCCAAATGTAGAAACAAACATCCATTAAGAGAATGTCCTTTGGATAGTGTTAAGAGTATTCAGGTTTGTGGTCTTTGTACAGAAAAGCATTCCACATAAAATTGTCTAAAATTGAAAGAATTACAAATGAATTCAATGGAAGAAGTGCCAGGAATGGAAGGTTTTTATTATGTAGCACCACGAAGACCATGGCAACCTAGGATGCCTCAACAAAATCAGCAACACTTCCCTCAACAAAATTACCTTTATCCACCTCAAAATCCTTGGACACCTCCAATGCCATGGCAAGCTTGGCCTCCACAACAATATCCACAACAACCTGCACAAGGTTGGAGAGGATATGGATATGGAAACCAGCAACCTCAACAATACCAGCAACAATATCAACAGCCATTTACATATCCGCAATATCCTCAATCCATACCATTTCAACAACAACATTCTGCATATCCACAATCCATGCCATATCCGCAGCAGAATCCCCCACCGTTGTTGACCCAACCACAACAGTTGCAGCTACCCACAAATCAACCCAGACCAACTCAATTACCAGCACAACCAATTGCAAATCCGAATAATAAGGTGGAAAAAGCTGCATATACTGTAGAGGAAGCAACATGTTGTCCCACATATTCAATTCTTCCTCTTAATGAAGTCCATCTAAGGTCTGGAAAAGTGCTTAAAAAGGATTCTCCTCCAATTATAGAAGAACCAACCGAACAAGGAGAATCACCTGAAACATCACAAACTAAGATACAAATTCAGAAAGGAACAAACATTACAACACAAACACCACCTTATCCTGAAAGGTTAGTGGAACAACAAAAAGAAATAACCCTTCCCGAATTTGATATTTTAGATGAGTTAAAAAATGCTTATGTAAAAATTCCTTTGTTAAAGGCAATTAAAGAAATACCAATATATGCTAAAACAATAAAGGAATTGTGCATTAAGAAATCACAGAAAAAGAAGAAGGATCCTACTACAATCCAAGTCATTGGTAAACTAGAAAGTCTCATGTCTACACAAACCATGGTAGAAAAATATATTGATCCTGGTATCCCTATGGTTACTATATCAATAAATAATTTCTCAGTACCAAACACATTAATAGACTTGGGAGCAGCTATAAATGTAATGACAATGGAGACCATGAAAACTTTGCATTTGAACAACATTAGATCAACCTCTACAATCTTAGAATTGGCAGACAGATCTAACGTTGTTCCTGAAGGAATATTGGAAGATATTATAGTCTCTTTGGATTCATGGGAGTATCCTGTTGACTTCCTTATTTTGCAACCAAAATCAAATTTGGGAGGACATCCTCTAATCTTAGGCAGACCATGGTTAGCTACCGCTGATGCCTTTATAGGATGCAGATCAGGAAGCATGATTATTTCACATGGAGAAGAAAGGAAACATATTGCTCTTTATTCACCTACACAGTCAACTTCTTTAGAATCAGTACTTGAAGCTCAAGAAAAACAACAAACTAAATCAGTTTTAAGTATAAATAAATTCTTTGATTTAAGAGAAGAAGAAGAGAATGAAGACTTAATGGATCTTTTCATTTCAGAACCAAGTATTTCAGAGCAGCTTAGAGAAGTGCAATATGAAGCTGCAAATAACCTTTTGAATCAATGTTTTCAGGAAACCCGTACTATTCAAACTTTGCGAAATTCTTTTATAGACATCTTTCCTGTAAACACAATCTCCAATCCAACAATAAAAACAATTGAGGTAAGTCCTGGAAAACATTTAAACATTGGAAATGAGTTGCAATCAGAACAAGAGCAAGAGGTAATTGCATTATTACAGAAATATTCAAAAGCTTTTGCCTGGGATTATACTGATATGCAAGGAATTCATCCTAACACATGTGTCCACCACATCTATACAGATGATCAAATCAAACCTGTAAGACAACCTCAAAGACGAATGAATCCTATGATGAAAGAAATAGTGAAAGATGAACTGCAAAAATTGTTAAATGTTGGATTCATCTATCCTATTTCAGATAGTCAATGGGTTTCTCCACTGGTTATTGTTCCAAAGAAAAATGGAAAGTGGAGGGTATGTGTGGATTATCGAGAACTAAATAAAGCTACACTTAAAGATCATTTTCCTCTACCATTTATTGATCAAGTGTTAGACTCATTGGCTAGAAAGAAATTCTTCTCTTTCTTAGATGGGTTTAGCGGGTACAACCAGATTAGAATAGCAACAGAAGACCAAGACAAGACAACATTCACTTGCCCATGGGGAACCTATGCATATAATGTTTTGCCATTCGGTTTATGTAATGCACCTGCAACTTTTCAATGAGCAGTGCTTGCAATTTTTGCTGATCTAATCCATGAATGTGTAGAGGTTTACATGGATGACTTTACAGTTTATGGAAACACATATAATGATTGCTTAAATAATCTTGAGAAAGTGTTGAAACGATGCATTTAAACAAATTTGTCATTAAGCAATGAGAAATGCTATATAATGTTGACAGAAGGAATAGTTCTGGGACACCATATTTCTTCTTCAGGAATTAAAGTGGATCCAGCAAAAATCCAAGTCCTAGTAACCTTAATGCCTCCTACAACACAGAAAGAGGTAAGAAGTTTCTTAGGATATGCAGGCTATTATAGACGATTCATTGAAAACTTCAGTAAAATAGCCCAACCTCTGTTTAAATTATTAGCAAAAGATATTGAATTTCACTGGACAAATGACTGTCAAAATGCATTTCAAAATCTAAAAGAAAAATTATCAGTTGCACCCATTCTCCGTGGACCAAATTGGTCTTTGCCATTTCATATATCAACTGATGCATCTGATACCGCAATAGGTGCCTCCCTTGGGCAGAAAGAGAACTTGTTCAATTATGCAATATACTTTATAAGCAAGAATCTAACACCCGCAGAATTGAACTATACAGTCACCGAGAAAGAAATGTTAGCTGTTACACATGCAGTAAACAAATTCAGACATTATATAACAGGATATCAAGTTTTCATTCATACAGATCATTCAGCAATCAAATACTTGATGAATAAACCTATAACCAATGGAAGAGTAACAAGATGGTTACTGTTACTGCAAGAATTTAATATCACAATACAAGACCGGCCAGGTAAGGAAAATCAAGTGGCTGACTTTCTGTCCCGCATACATTCACCTAATGATCCAAATCCAGTTGCAGATAACTTTCCCGATGAACATTTGTTTGCTATCACGGTAAAAACACCATGGTTTGCAGACATGGCAAACTATTTATCTTCTAGAAAGTTACCAAACCAATTCACTAAAAATCAAAGACACAAAATTATTAAAGAAAGTTCCAGGTATAGTTGGGTAAATGGTGATTTATTTTATACTGGTCCAGATTTGATAATTAGAAAATGTGTGCGAGAAGATGAAATATTAGATATTCTAAAGGCATGTCACGATGAACCATGTGGTGGCCATTTTGCAGATAAAAGAACAGCATATAAGGTGCTGCAACTGGGCTACTACTGGCCATCCATCTTCAAAGACTCTAAGAAATATGTCAAGCAATGTGACAGTTGCCAAAGAACAGGGAGACCAATCACAAGAGATGAGATGCCGCTGAAGCCACAAGTCCTCATAGAACCATTTGAGCAATGGGCGCTTGACTTTGTTGGACCCATCAATCCATCATCAAATGGAAAGAAGTACATCTTAGTATGTACAGATTATGTAACCAAGTGGGAAGAGGCTAAAGCAGTGAATAGAGCAACAGAAGATATAGTGGTCAACTTTCTTTTTAAAGAAATCTTTGTCAGATATGGAGTACCTAGACAAATTGTAACAGATCAAGGAACACAATTTACATCAAAACTGGTACGAGATCTAACAGAGAAGTACAAGATCAAACACAGAACATCTACACCATATCATCCTCAAGCAAATGGGCAGGTTGAATCAACAAATAAAGTCCTAGAGAATATCATGACAAAACAGTAAAGCTGAACAGAAAAGATTGGTCTGAAAAATTACAAGATGCACTATGGGCCTATAGAATTACATGGAAGAATACAACTGGTTTTAGTCCATACCAGTTAGTATATGGAAAAGAGACCTTATTGCCTATAGAATTTCAGATACAAACATACAGACTAGCAGCTGAATTAGGACTAGACCTGACAGAAGCACAACAGCAGCGGATCATGGAACTGAATCAGTTAGATGAGCATCGTCAACAAGCCATAGAACATACTACATTGGTGCAACAACAAAGAATGAAGTGGCACGAAAGATATATCAAAACAAAGACATTTCGCAAGGGAGATTGGGCATTACTTTTTGACTCCAAGTTCAAAGATTTCAAAGCAAAGTTCACAACACACTGGCTAGGCCCATATGAAATTGATGAAATCTTCGATAATGGAGCAGTCAAAATCAAGACAATAGACCAGGACTCCACCTCCTTTATAGTGAATGGACATAGGCTCAAAGTTTATAATAGGCCTATCAGTAAAGAAGCATTTATGAAACAACTGACAGAAGATACAGAACTGGAAGTCATGGCACACCAAGTACAACCATCTTCCAGTCCTGTAGTTGAATAAAAATGAAAATAAAAAATAAAAAATAAAAAATAAAAAATATATAAAAAAAAAACATAAAAAATAATAATTTGTTTGCTAGTGAAAACCAGGCAACTGGCACTATGCAAACACGAATTCATAGGGGAAAATCAAGGCAACTTGGACTCTATGAATTCCTTTTCTTGTTCTATTGTTCTCACATAATTTCAATACAGGTACTCTCCATCAACAATTGACTTGAGGACAAGTCATATCTTAAACAAGGGGGAGACTTGTATTAGATCTTTAGCTGGAAAGCTGAAGTATAAAAGGAACTTGTATTGTCAGCAGAGGGACCTGAAAAAAGAAATCAATGCAGAGGGACCTGAGAGACCTGCCAATGTCAAAACAACATGTGCATATTATGTAAGCAGTGCAGAGGGACCTGAAACAAAGAATCATTACAAAGGGACCTGATTTTCAATTCAAGAACCAGAGCATGAAGAACAAGGAGCAGCAATAAAATTCACTTTTTGATTCATCTACAACATCTGACTTCATTCCACCTGTACAAACATCATCCAGGGAAGTATATGTATAGTCATTTTGTGCTTGAAATTCAAATTTTTCGTAGGAATTTTTAGTTTTTGTTAAGTTAAAATTAGTACCTGAGGATATTCAATATTCCCTATACATATCCTATCTTCATAATACCCCTATACATATTCCATTTCATTCATATACATTCCTTATACATATTCCCTATAATCCTAAGTATTTTTCTTTTTGAGCAAAAAGACCAAGCTAGGACAACTTTTTCCACCTGCATACACAAATCAAGCATTAGTATGGTGATGATTTTAAACATGACCTAAGATGGTCATTTTAAAATCATAAAGATATGCATAAAAGGCAAAACAAATAATGCGCTATACAAAAACTATATACCATAAGTGTAAACAAGGAATGCGTTAAAAACCATCTATATAAGAATTGAGCGCAAAGGATATAAGGTCAATACGCACAAGAGATAAGGTTAATGGCATATAATTAACGCGCATATGGTATAAACATAAGCAAAGGTATATGGTGCATATAAAATGAAGGACGAGCATAATGGTTATGATCTGGTTGACAGGCTTGACAGGGTATGGTATAATGATAATTGCATAACAGGAGTATCATTACACGTATGAACGCACGGCGGAGGTAATAAGTTCATGCAAAAGGTGGCAATGATACGGGTATATCATTCAAAGTGAAATGCGTTGATGGTAATGAAACGTGCATATCATAGCACACGACAATGGAAATCAACGTGCACGGTGGTGACAATACAGGCATATAATTTAAACATAGCGTGCACGGTGGTGTGATAACACAACCATGTCATTCAAACATAACGTGCGCAGGTGGTGGTGTACGTGTATAAAATTTAAACATAACACAAGGCGGTGGTATCCTCATGACACAGTCGGTCGACTGGTCAAAGAGGACAGCCATACCAACCTCACATCATAACGCCAACAGGCATGGTACAACCATGAACTCGGTAAATTCATGACCGTTTCAACCTCATTCCTCATTGCCAGAGCTCAGAAGGAAGGCGTTCTGAAACAAAACATCAATCCGGAGAGAAGAGAAGGCGTTTTGAAGCAGCGGAATAGTGAAAATCGCTCCGGGTTCGACGATCAGAGATCACAGATTTCCAGGATTGAGTCAGGTAACAGTGAAGTTCATTAACACTCAGCGATTATGGAATATTGTTTGACATTAATTTTTGGATCCTGTGTTTTGACACCAGCTCAGTTAACCGAAACAATAGGGATTTGGAGCGCCCGGTTACACTCCACGCGCTCGTTGACAGTCAGGTAACTACAAACCCGTGATTATCTCCAGATCGACAACACTTAAGGATTTTTGATAGATCTTGATGTGCAGCATTTTGAGGGAAACTCATTGCATGAGTAACACGTTTTAACGGAATGCTGTGATTGAAGTAGCATGGCGGGGGTTGTTGAATTGCGCACTAAGCCGTGTTCCTCTGAGTGAACTATGCGCACCAATATTTTCACAAACAGTTAGCGTGTAAACGAAAAAAACGCCATAAAATATTTGCTGCCACTGCGTTTTGTTTTGACAGGGATCGAATGCCTAATGGTCACATTGAATTATGGTTGAAAAAGAGAGTCGGGTTCGCTGAAGCCGTGTTGAGGCCGAGAGCTTGTTGCATAGTTGCATTTTTATGATGAGTCTGCACACAATTTTTTTTTTGCAAACACCTTTGCTTAAGTCGAAAACAGTGCGAAAATTTTGATTAGGCCGAGAGCACTCTTTAATTTTTTATTTTTATATATACACAAGTAAATCATGTTTGTGTGATTTGTGATACTGTGTGTGTATTTAATTTAAAAAATAGAGACCAGTGTATTAACAGAAGTATACAGGTGTTGCTTGTATTCAACAGGGAATTCAGAGAGTGCTATTGCAAGGGAATATATCAGAGGTTAAAAGTGCAGAGTTGAGTTGAGTCAGAAGAGGAAGGTAAACTTCTCTGCTTACTGAATTTCATTTAAAAAAAAATAGTCATAATTTTTATTAAAATGAAGTTAGTAACAGCAGAAGCCTACGTTGATTGGTTTACAGAAATAATGGCAAACAGGGTAGAGCCAAAATTTCAAATAGAAAGCTGGGGAAAAGAGACCATAGAAAAACTCTATCAGGCAGGAATGATAGGCTTCCTACATAAATTTAATGGCCATTCTGAGGAGATAACCAAAGATTTTATAAAGAATTTCAATCAAGACCAAACTCGAGTAGGAGAAATCATTGTTCCAGTAACCCAAGAATACTTGTCCAAAGCCTTAGATTTGCCAATGTTAGGAGAGAAGTATTATAAAGGGCTACACTTCAAGGAGAAAGCATGGACTTTCTTCCTTGAGAAAAACCGGAAGGGAACATTTGATAGGACAAAAGGTATACCCATGGAATGGTTTAATGAGCCATGGAGAGAATTGGTCTTGATTATTCAAAAGTTTTTGACTTGTGACCGAGGATATAGTGTTGCCCATTTATATCATGTTAAACTTCTACAGCACATTAAGGGGGAAGATAGGATTAATTTACCTTATTTCCTATATAAAAGCCTCTTAAGAATGATTGAAACAACAAGACATGAAAACAGGCTTAAGGCAGGACAAATGTATCATCAAGGATTGATTAAAATCCTAGTTGAGTATCAAGTGAGATTGCAGGGCATAGTGTGGAGAGAATTCATGGTTAAAAATCATTTTACTGAACAGATTACAGAGGTGCAAGAGAAAATAGAGCAAGAAAGTAAAGGAGTGATGAATTCACCCTTATATCCTAGAACAAGAGCCAAACAGCAAAATAACATGGCCATGGATTATGAAATATCTGTGATGTCTATTCCCAAAAGATTTACAAACAAAAGTCCCATCAATTTAGACAGGGAAGAAGAAACATATTTTCCAAGACCACAAGAAGAAAATAACATTCCACAAGAAGAATTTGATAGGGATTCTGCCTATGATGATGAAGTAGCTGCATCATTAATGAAAACAACTCAGGATTTTGAAAAAGAAATTAATGATGGGAAAATCAGGGATTTAACTGATCAATTAGAAATTAGTAAAATTGTGGAAAAACAGTTAAAAGAGGAGAACAAAGCAAACAGGAAATAAAATGCTAAATTGATCAAAACAAATGAAAAATTGAAAGAAGAGTTGGGGAGATTGAAAAGGAAGAATGATCTAATTTCTAAACAAGCATTTAAATGGTTGAAGGAAAAGAACATGTGGCAGGCCAAGTATGAAAAGCAAAAGGTTAAAGCAGCTTTGTTTAAAGAACGACATGACACAGGTTTAGATTGTTTGGCAAGGGCAGCACAACAGGAAGCATCAACAGGTACAACATCTACTTCAGAAAGAAGAAGGTCAAAGAGGACCAGGCAAGCATGGGGACATGCTTGATGATAAGCAAGGGAGAGATGTTGGGCCTTAGTTTTGGTCTTATTTTGCTCAAAGAAACTTATTTATCCATCTATTTTCCATCCATTTTCCATTCATTTATTCCATTTTGACATATATTTGATATTGATTCAGGTATTTAATTTTAATTTTTCAAATTCTAAAGTTTTTATGAAAGTTTGATTTTTAGTGCAAAATTGGCTAATTCAGAAATTCCCGTAATAGCTATATGGTTGATATGGTTGCAGGACACTTGGGCACGAGTTAAATGCATGGATGGACATCTTGGCAACTAGGAATAAGCCACCTATGCTTAGTTCGAACAGAACAAGCTTTATTAGGCCCATTTAGTTCTAGTCAATCATGACTAGTCATTCAGAAATCCCATAGAAATAGGGCAGTTTTGAGATTCTATGGGATTGACCATATTTCTTGGGATAAGAATAATGAATTCGACTTAGATAGGTGGATGAGAAGTAGATGGGTTTGTTTGAGTAAAAATAGATCAGTTTGTTCATGAGACTTCTTATTTAAAGCCAAAACTTTGATGGCTTATGTATGAGGATTATTATTGACTTATATACTTTTATATTGTGACAATTTTGGATTGAGAAGTTAATTTGAAGACTTGTGCTGTTATCAATTTGCTGTTCAATGTTATGGATGTGTGACTGAATTTAAGCTTCTGAGATCATTTATCAAGTGTGCAAGGCAAGGGTGGAAGGGCCCCCATTCCAAGCTAAGTACACTTTCTTGTTAACTAGTTTTATTTCCTTGTAATTTGATGATTGTAGAAATGGTTTTCAAAGCTTTATTTCAGATTGTTTAATAATTCATGCATAGTGATTGATGTCATTAGTTTATAACTTATTCATCACTTTATCAAGTTGGAAAAACAGATGTATCAAGTTGAGCATCCCTTCTATGAAAATGATGAATTAAAGTTGGTTTCTTTTGTTTGTGTGCAAGCAGTTTCTTGTTGAGATTTTTGATATTAAGATGAATGAATTATAATGGAAAACTTTACATGTCTCTTAAGTTAAGAGCTTCTTTCATTCATAATTTATCCATCTTAAGTTCTTGGTTTTAATCTCTGATTCATTAAGTGGTAATTGAGGGGAAAATGAATTTCTTGAGTCAAGAACCATTTCAATATTATTCCTCTTTTTAAACTAATTGAGTTAGAGTTGTAGTGAAGGATCTAGGACGGATGCACTATTTTCTGGGGTTGGAAGTTTGGCAGCAGAATGGGGAGATCTTTCTTGGTCAAGGAAGATACACTACAAAACTTTTGAAGAGATTTCAAATGGAGGATTGTAGACCCATGACAACTCCAATGATCACCAACTGGAAGAAAATCGACACGTCTGAAGACGATGAGACTGATCCTATGTTATATAAGCAGCTCATATGATCACTGATGTATCTGGTAAACACAAGGCCAGACATCTGTTATGTTGTAAATACCCTCAGTCAGTTCATGGTAGAACCTAAGAGGGCTCATTGGGCAACATCCAATCACATTCTCAGGTACCTTAAGGGAACAGTCGAGATTGGATTGAAGTACACCCTTAGCAATGATGTCAGGTTGAGTGGTTTCACCGACGCAGATTGGGTTGGGAGTTTAGTAGATTGGAAGAGTAACAATGGGTATTGTTTCAGTCTAGGATCAAGAATCACTTCCTGGTGTAGCAGGAAACAGAAGTCCATAGCACTGATCTCAGCAGAAGCAGAGTATATGCAGCCGACACAGCTTCGTGAACCTACTCAAGGAGAAAATGGAAGCGACCAGTATTTTATGCGATAATCAAAGTTGCATCAAGCCCTTTGAAAATCGTGTGTTTCATGATCGATCGAAGCATATTAATATCAGGTGTCACTTCATTAAGGACTGTGTACAATGTGGATTTGTTCAATTGCATTACACTCCAACAGGAGAACAGGTGGCAGACATCCTCACAAAATCTCTAGGGAAGAATAAGTTTGTCTACTTCGGAGAGAAGATGGGGATGATGAAGAATCCATTCCAGTAGCAGGAATGGATAGGGTTGGTATTCAAAGGGAGTTGTAGTACAGATGCAGCAGTGACAGTGGCAGTGTCGAAGGCAGCAGTACAGAAGACAGCGGCATAGCAGATGATGAGCAGTATCCAGAGATCAGCAACGCAGAGGGTGCTTCAAAAGCAGAGCAGCATGCAGTAGGTATATTGTTGGAACACTTTCCTCGCTAAGAGGGAGTGTTGATTTTTGTAGCGTCAGAAAGTTTTCCAAGTCTCAAACTTTGCAAGGAGACTTGGACAGTGGTATTCCAAAGAACCCAGAAACAGTTTGTGGAAATTCCACTCGGTTCATGACTTATTAAAATAATTAATTATTTTAATGAAGACACTAAGTCTAAACTTCGGGAATGAAATAATTAAAGGGTATTAATAAGTCAGAGTGTGAATCTTCTAGAAAACAAAGATCAAGTCAAGTTTTAAACTTAGCCATTGATTAAACTTCTAATTTGGGTTGTTGATTCTCCAACAAGAAGATTATAAAAGAAGGCTTGACGGTCATTTGGAAAACAAGTCGGGCATACACTCAGTGCCCAAAGGAGATCGATTTTAAAGTGAGAGACTTCGATTTCAGTGGGAGAGTTGTGTTATCACTCAGATTTTCCTTGAAGTTGTTGGGAAGAGGAAAGGGGTCCGAGGTAACCACAAACCAACTTTTAGGTACAGAATCTAGCCAATCTGTACCCAGAGAGGGCTCTCTCTATAAAAAAAAATTTAGAAGATATCAAGCTAGTTATAAAGTCCAAGGGTTTTGATTGAGTTTGGGTGGTGAAATTCAATAACTGAGGGCAAGATTGAGTAATTTAGTCCATTGGGCTAATGGAGTCAAAAAGGATAACTTAACTGGATTAAGTCTCTTAGCAAAAGATGGTTTCACAGGGAAAGATAATCAAACAGAGAACAATTATAGATCTTAAGTGAATGGGATGGAATCAAAACAGATGAAGGGCAATTAAGAATCCTTCAACACATTTATAAGAGGGAAATTGAGTGATTATTAATAAAGAGAAATTAAGTATTCTTTACTAAATAATCAAAAATGCTTAAACTAGAAAAACAGGAGCAATTAAGAATTCACTGTTTAAACCAGTTTAGAAGAAAAAATTTAGAATAATAATGATTAAAATCAGATTACACTTAAGCACTTTCTGATTTATTCCTTTTCATTAATCATTCAGAAATGAAACACAGATGATATAATAGACAAATATAAAGACTTTAACACATAAGAGATAGATGACTTATTGATCCGTAGTCTGACACATGAATCCTGTAAAAAGTCTTTCGCATCAATTCCTCATCCAACTAGCCACACAAAATTTCTCCAACAGCACTTTATTCCAAATAGTCAATGTTACAGCAAAGTCTAAAAAATCCACACCCACCAATACTCTGATTGAGGGAGTATTTATACAAAAAGTTATAAAAAATATCTCATAACAACTTAAGATATAATCTAGGATGACTCATAAGTATTTTACAACAAAATAGAGACAGATGGTCTCATAGATAAGAGAAATGGTAACTGATGTTGTGCTGTTTCCTTCTTTTGAGAATGTGCTGGAGGCAGGCCCTATGATTTGGCTAGCTGCTGTCCTCTTCAGTAATTCTGTGCTGGCTGCTTCATTTAACTGATACTCTTTAACTGCTCTGATACACTTTGACCTTTATTCATCCTTTTATCCTTCTTACCCTGACTTACTGTAGTATATAATCAAAAATTCATGTAAGGATATTTTTTACAAAAGTTCTAGCATTTCTTCCCACCATTTATCTTCCGGTATCCTGGTCCTTTGCAGCTTTCTGAGAGTTTCATCAGTCTCTTATACCTAAAGAAAGTAGGTTGAATTGGGAACAAATGCTTTACTTCATGCTCAAGATAAAACAAATTTTCCAATCTATCATGAAGACTTTTTCCTGTAGGCAATGCTGTTGTTGATGAACTAGTTGAGGTATTGGCTTGATTGTCAGCATGCTTGTCCAATTTTTCAACATAACTTTCAAGGTTCATCAATTTATCTTCTGAAACTAAAGGACTGGGCAATCCTTTATTCAACAAAATATTAAATCTTTTCAGGAAGACGGTGATTTCTTCTTGCATATCAGAACATCTTCGTTCTAGATTCTGCATCAGAGTTCTTTTGGTAAAAACTCTTTTTATTTCCAAAATGGTTCATGTCCTGTCTTGAATGCCAAGTTCTTCAAGTTGATGCTTGTTCTGAGTATTCAAAAAACGGATAAGTTTATCAGCTTCTTCAGGCATGTTTCCCAATTCTTCTCTGGCTCTTAGGACTTCTTCCATAGCCAATTTGACTAAATCATTCTGTTCATGCATTATTTGAATTGAGGGCCAGACATCTCTTATTGACTGGATGATGTTGTCCCAAAGAATTTCATTTATTTCCTTTAAAGGCTTCTCCAATGTGAGATCCTTCTCCAATTTGTTGACCAACTTTTCTAATCTGTTGACCTCTCTTGTTTTATCTGCAACATTCATCTTTGAGAGATCATATTTTTGTACCAAAGTGGTGAGTTGCACCTTTGTTCTCTGTAGCTCTATCACTTGGAGTTTCAATTCCTCCATTGACTTTATTAACTCTTCTGTACTTAAATTGGAAGTATGTACCTGTGAAAATTCTGTTGGTTGACCTGTTGTTGGAGTACCTGTAATCACTTCTACAGTAGATACTGGAACATTAGGCTGCTTGTATTTCAATGCCTTTTCAAGATCTTTTTCAGTTTCATTAAGTTGCTCATTTAGTTTCAAGAGAAAATCCATCAATTCTTCTTCAGAATTTTTCTTTATAATTTCTGCAGTCTGTGGATGTCTTTAGGCTGGTAACTTCAATTGTTTTCTCAAGGTTGCAATATCATCATATTTTTTCTTGATCAAAGCTTCTATACCTTTCACATCCTTGGGATTATGACCCAATCCAATAATGATTTCCTCCAAAGTTTTTATCCTGTTGTCCTTAGCCTGAGAAGATGTTTTTTCAAGACTTAATTGAGCATTAGTATTTTCCAAAGAATCCTGCAATTTCTGGGTCATCATTGATTTATCTATCAGAGTAGAATAAATCATCTCACCTGTCTGTTTATGCAGCTCAATTTGATCTAAAGGATGAATATCCTTTGCTAAGACTTCAAAATTAGTTCTGATATAATCTGCAGCTGTCTGAGGTTGCTGCACTTTGGGTTTGAAGTGACTCATTAGCATTTTACCCTGTTGAATGTCATAAGCTGACATCAATCTTTGTTGATTCTTAGGAGCCATCTTCAAACATTGATTTTACACTTGAAGTTTGAGAGGATCATTTCTGGCCTTTATATTGATGAATGTCTTTTTGATATCCCAGGCATCTTTCACTGGTGGTTTGAAAGATGATATTTTTGCACTTTGCTGCCTTTGCAGCTCTTTTCTCTGGAAATTACTGGATGTCCCACTGATTGAACTTGTTTGATGACTACCCAATTCTTCTTGTGTTTGACTATCAGGGATTTCATGAACAGATTCCACTTCTGGAAGAGGATTCAATTTTTGTCTTTTAACACCAGGTTGTTCAGAAGATACACTGACAGGAGTAGCTGCTTCAACATCTCTCTTTTTACCCTTTTCCACATTAACAGGAGTTTGTAAAATTGAAATTTCTGCTACATTGGTCTGAGTAGGAGAAATCTGTACTTGACCCTGTTCTTTAGAAGTTTGAGGCTGTTCTGTCATTGTGAATTTCTCTGTAACTTGTATATCAGCCTCTTTCTCCTTTCCTTTAGATGCTACTGTAGCCACTGCACTGATTTCCTGTAAATTTTGTTGAGAAGTCTCAGCAGAAGATGAACCAATACATCTGTACCTGTCCAAAAGAGTCTAGGTCAATTATTTTTTCAAGGTCTTTCATTACATTTTCAACATTGACCTACTCACTATCTTGTTCTATCAATGTCCCTTCCATCCATTCATCCTTATTTGCATACTGTTCAATTTCTGGGATTCTTTGATGAATGTATGGTGATAGTTTGTTTTTCATTCTTCTGTCACAAATAAAGCTATTTGGGTCATAAGGTACCCAGTAGAAACTTTTTTGTAATTTAAGATAATCTTCTAATATTCTTTCAGCTTCCTTTCCGACATCTCTAGAGTTGTAGACAAAGGGACCTAACTGACTTTTAATCCTGAGTTGAGCCTTTTTCTTTGCATTGCAGAAATGAAATATATCTGAATTAATCATCTGTCTGAAATACTCTAATGCAAAGAGTCTCATTGGGACATATTTTGGCAACTTGAATGGGCATAACTCACATCCATAGATTCTGATTTCTGTGTGATTTTGGTATAGGTACCAGTCACCTATCCGATATTGCTTTGAGAGTTGAAGAATTTTCTTGATTTCACTATTGACCCTTGGAGGAGAAACTCCTATCAACAAGGTGGTTGCAGGGTGTACAAATAGGTCAACAAACTCATTGTAGGAATAAGGAGAATCAGGGGAATTATGAGTGATGGCAGACCAAAAGATTATAGACCTAGGATTTCCTTTAACATCAAGTTTTTTAGCATGGAAAGGGAAACTTTCTGATTGGTAATAAAGCATGAGATGATAAATAACAGAAAAATACTTGAACACTCTTTCATTCTCTAATCTCATGAACTGATCATGGATTTTGTCTGCAATGTAGGAAGAAAAATCATACTTGACAGCAGGGGGCTGTCCAGGGGTAAAAATTGATAACAATACTAGGGTTAATTGGTCGACATACTCACTAGTATTGAAATCCATTATAGAGGATATCATATTTAGAATAAGTCTGCCCACATCAGTGAAGAAGGTATAACCATAAGGGGGAGGGCCTCTGGGCTGATGTTCTAGCAACATGAAGGTTTGGCAGAGGCGATTTAACTCTTCATGGAACAATTTGGTAGATTTCTCAAGTAATTCTCCCATGGACAGGGGAGTGAGGGCTTGACCAGGTTGAAATTGCAACATCTCATTTATAGACTGAGCAGTTATGGGAAAAAGGACGGTCTGACTCGGGGACAAAACCGCTCTTTGATTGGGATCATAATTTGCGTGGCAATAATGGATTATCTTAGGAAAAATATGGACTGAAGGGAGAAGATACATGGGAAGATTGGATTCCCATAATCCAAAAATGTCTGAACCTTTCAAGTAATTATCTCTGCAGTAGCAAAAAATTCGAAGGGGATTTTCATTGAGAACCAAGTTTTTAATTTGGAAATCTCTATCTACTAAAAGTAGATAATCTAAATCTCTGTGAGGAGCATTTAAGGGTGCGACATTCAGAGCCACGGGAATCTCCATTTCTGGTTCTTGTGGATTCAGAAATGAATTCAGGGTTTTTTTATGAAAAAAGGCACAACCACAGGTTTAGGAATATAATTGCAGTGCCAGAGATTTGAGGAATAAAATGAAGATCAATTTTGAACTCTGTTTTAGTTTCTCGTGTGGAATTTAAAACAAAAACCAGGATTTTACAGAGTTTGACGGGAATTGAGGTAAATACCTGTTTTCCGGGAAATGAACAGTAATTGGAACAGGTATTAGCTATGGCAGATGAATTCTGAATGCTCGGCTGCAATTTTCCTCAGCAAGGTGGCAGTTGATGGCATTCGACAGTCGGTTTTGGAGTTTTCTGCATGAGACTCTGGTCGTTACACAGAATAATGAAAATGACGCGGACACATTTGTTTTATTTTCAAAGTGAAAAGGTTGGCGGGTTTTTAATTTTTTAATGGATGACGTCAGCAAGTACGGAGGTTTCGTCAGGGGAGGCAGGCGGTAAGCGGTTTCCATCGCACCGCTTTTGAGGAAGGGCAGTTTTCAGCAGAGGGCGAGCGATTCCATATGATGAACGATGCTTGGCGCGACACTGTTCCAGAAAACACTTGGCCATCGCGCGTTATCGTTCGGACGAGGATGGCCAGCGATATGGACAATAACCGTAGATCTGAGATGAGTTGATCGGACGGTCCTCGGGAAAGGAAGATGGCGGAGAATTAAAATGGCGGGCCCAATGTGATTAAATATTAAATAATCGTATCGGGGGTGATTTGATTGGCGGATTAGGTTATTAATTAACCTGGAGGGTTAATTAATCCCTTTTATATGGCAGAGTAGCGGGTTTTTTAATTAATCGGAAATTCAACCAATTAATTAAATTTATATGGTTATTTTTCAACCAACAGGGGGAATATTAATTATTGGGGATTTTATTAAATAATACGGGAAAAAGGGCGAATTTTATATGGGGATTTAAATAATAAAATTAGAAATTAATATGAAAAAATGAACTAAAGCACTAAGTGTAAAACATTAAAGTAATGTATTTAACTTATGCTTGCATGAATAGGGTTTTTGTGAAATATTGCATAATTTTCCTCAGTAAAATGGGATTTTACTTAGGAAAAAATTTCTTAGAGGTGAATGAATGTCATGATGAATGATTTTAAGTACTTAGGTTTTTCCAATTATTGGGCCAAGGGTCCGGTCCCTCCAAAAGTCAAGGAAATGCCTTGAGCCCCTCTAATCTTTAAATACCTTAGTACTTAGGAGAAATTAGTGAAATTTTTAGGGAAAAATGAAAGGGGAAGTTAATAATCTGACTTTGCTTTGCTTGAAATTCTTCCAGTGTATTGTCTGCCTTTGCACTTGTGATGAAAGTAAAAGATTTAACACATCTAAAGCCATTATTCATCACATGTAATTCTGCAACATCTACCTACCCTACATACTTTACTCTACCATTTTTCTTCTTTATTAGGGTGCAATTAAACTGGCAAACCCTTATCACACTTTTTCTTTTACATCTGAAAATCTATCTAGTTCTAACCTTATTACATCCAAGGGCTCAGATTAAGCTGTTGAGTTTTTTTTATTTACTCTACCTATCTACTTATCTGCCAAGATTAAACAGTTTGGTCAGATTTTATTCTCTATCTCTAAAACATAAAATTGAAAAATGAACTAGCCAAGTTTAAACTATTTGACTGTTCATAAATTGTGGCATAAAATACAAGTTGCACACAATTTTGTTTATTACATAAGAGCAAAAAGCAGTGGCATTTAGACTTGCACACTATCCTTGGCCTTTCTTTTGGTGGGGTTCATTTTCTTTCACTTTTTTGGCCATTTTATTCTTTTCACCCTTTGATTTTTCTTTTAGGATATACCCTCTTTACATTTTTTGAATTTTTTGATTTTTTGATAATATGGAAACCCTTTGCAACAAGAAAAATGTATGAACATATTACATAGTCCATCAAGTCAATCATGAAATATGATACCTATTGGTATATGAGTCTAACACTGGCTCCACTTGGGGATGGCTTTTCCTGGTGAAAAGTCAAGAACAGCAGGTCAGTTGCCCTCAGAATGATTTTGACTGAACCATGAAATCTTCTTCTGCTTGTTGCTTTATTATATGTATGACAGTAATACTTCTGAAGCTTAAGGCCTTCTCCTCGGGCTTCAACTCCAGTAGGTTACTATCCAATCCAAAATGATGCATTACAAAGGATATAGTATGTACATGTTAAAAATCAGATTTATCCTAATAAATAGGATCAAAGTAATGTTTCAACATTCGACCATTAACTGGTCCTTCTTCAGTTTCTATACCATCCAATTTTTTTAGAAAATATGTATTATTTCCCTGTAAAGCATGAATAACGTAAGGTCCTTTCCACAGGAAATCAAACTTCCCATGTTTTCCCTTATTCTCTCTTCTGGAATCCCATCCTAAAACTTTGTTTCCCAGTTGGAAATCTTCTGCCTTGGTCCTTTTATCAAATATCTTCTTTAGTTTCTCCTGTAATACTTGGGATCTTTGATAAACTTCTTCTCTGGTTTGCTACAAATTGATAGTCTGATTTATTCTCCTTTGAATATCATTTGGTTCAACCTGAGCTTCTTGAAGTAATTTCATAACAGGTACTCCTAAAGATGAAGGAAATACAGCCTCAATACCATAGACTAACTCATAAGGACTGGTCCCAATAGATTTTTTGGTGGTGAGTCTGTTTGCCCATAGTGCATTTATAAGTTTCTTGTGCCAATTTTTCTTATTTTCCTCCAATAATTTCTTAATAATATTGATGAGACTCTTGTTGGAGGATTCAGCCAGTCCATTACCCTGAGGGTAATAGGCTGTGGAATGGCCTAAGGTGATATGATATTTATTGCAGAAACTTATCATCTTCTTAGATTTGAAGGCAGCAGCATTATCAGTTATAATTTTCTCAGGACAACCAAATCTTGATAGTATATTGGTTTCTAGGAATCTTATGATCACAGAGTCATTGGCTTGTCTGGAAAGAATTGCTTCAATCCATTTAGTAAAATAGTCTGTGGCAGTGAGGATCCATCTGTGTTGGCCATAAGAAGGAGGATGGATTTCTCCAATGAAATAGAGGCCCCATTGTTGGAAAGGTTTTTCAGTGGAAATTGGTTTCAGGGGTAAAGGTAATAGTTTTCTCTTGCCTTCAAAAATTTGACATTTATGGCAAGTAGTGACAAATTTCTTTACATCAGAGAACAAGGTTGGCCAATAAAATCCGGTTCTTAGGATCTTATCTGCAGTTGATTTCCAATAAAGGTGTCCACCACAGTGTCCTGCATGGAATTCATTGAGAGCCTTGTCAGCTTCATCTTTTAACAAACAATTCAATAGAATACCATCATGATTTTTCCAAAAGAGAACATTATCTAAAATATAATACTTCAAAGATGTCATCTTTAAAAACCTTTTCTTTGTTCTGGATAACCCTGGAGGAGCTTGCAGCTTTAACAATACATAAATTATATCGGCATACCAAGGTGAATCTAAGAAGGCCTGGCTGATTTGTGGAGTCGCCATCTTCTGTTCGTCATCCAGTTCATTAATATCCAGGGCTTGGCAATTTGTTTCTGTCATGAGTTGAGCCAATCTGTAATATTCCCAATTAGCTTTGCTAATTGGAATATTTCATTTTTGTTTAATTTTGCCGCTTTAGCTAGAAATAATAAATAAAGTGAGAAATAAGAGGGGTCACCTCACTTTAGCCACCTCAATTTATAAAATAAAGTGTTTTTCCTAGTTGATTGACGTTATAACTTAGAAAGGAGGCCTTGGGGGTCCACATGTGTATGAGGGGAGGCCTCACGCTGACCCAAGGTTAACTGCGCAGGCTAAGGAGAGTGAAGGACGCAGTCAAGGTTTTGGAGGGAGTTTAGCACTATAAAAGGTGGGGTTCTCACCTCATTTGGGATGCATGATTTGATATTGATATTGAGAGCTAGACTTCTGTCTGCTTCAGCACGCCGGTTGTTTAGTCGGTCTGCAGCACTGTTTAGTGCAACCGAGTGTCTCCGTTCGGAGATCTCACCCTTAGCCTCGGGGGACTTCGAGTGCCTGCCCTGGTAAGGTTATTTTCTGGTATCACCCTTAGCTTCGGGGGACTTCGAGTGCCCGCCCTAGTAAGGTTATTTTCTGAGTAACATCCTTCAGTTTCAGTGGTAATTAGCAGCAGTTTTCTGGTGGAGATTTGGAGAGGAGGAAGCCCCTTCTTGTGGCTGCGCAGATCCAGGAGGTAGGACGCTGATCCAGAGAGGGAAGGACGCAGATCCAACAGGAGGACGCAGATCTGAATAGTGAGGACGCTGATCCGTACCGTCCGCGCAGAGGACGCAGACCGAAGAGGCATTGCAGATCCGCCCCTTGGGACGCAGTATCCGAAGAACTAGTATGCATCCGCCCCTTGGAGGACGCATCCGAGGAGATATCGCGCATCCAAATTTCTGGAAGGTGCAGACCGGAGAGATACCATCGTATCCGGGGCTGCTGGAGGATGCGTATCCGAGGAGACATCGCGTCTTCCACCGAGATCTCAAGATATTACAACAGTATCCGCTAGAGGACGCAATATCCGGAGTGACAGGACGCACCGACAGGAGGACTCGCATCCGCATCCGGGGCAGCAGAGCAACGGCATCCGCCTCGGTGGAGGACGCTGATCTGATGAGCAGGATCTTGTGTGTGGGGTTTGGCAGCGTTTTTCAATATTTCCAGCCTTGAGGAGCTGATCATCTCATCTGGAGGTTTTGTGGCCAGCATTTCATCTGTCTTCTGCGCTGTCACTAGCAGAGACAGCGTTTTTATTGGTGAGGTTTGGAGGATTGAGATCAGCCATCTTCTAGTCTTCTGTTCATAGTTCCATTACATTCCAGCAGCAGCTCTTCATAGCAAATCTCCAGCCAGCTAGGACGCTGTCCCTATCTGCAGCCATTATTTGTTCTGAGAGGGTCTCCACTTGCCTAGGGCAAGGATAGGTGCACTCCTTCTGATTATCTTGTATTCCTACCTATGTATTCTCAGATTAATAAAATGGCTTAGTATTCTGGCATTATATGTGTTCTTGTTCCATTACCTGGTTCCAGCATTCTGTTTTATATATCTGTCTGGCATATTTCTGTGTATTACCGGTTATTTCCCTTTTGGGGATATTACACAATCCCTGTCCTTTTATAAGCTTTGTAGGTTTTATTTCAATATCATACTCTAATATGGTAGCAATCCATTTACCCCTTTTGCCTTCAATTCCATCTTGAGTTAAGATGTCTTTGACAACAGCATTTGGTACATAGGCTATCACATGAGAATACAATATATAGATTCTAAAATCTTTAATGGCTTTTACGAGTGCAAAAGCTTGTTTTTCCAAGATGTTGTATTTTAATGATGCGTCTCTTAGTGCTTTACTAAAAAAGGCTATAGGTTTTTCACATCCTTGATTATCCTTTTGTAATAAAACAGCTGCTACAGTATGTTCTGATGCGAATGAAAATATTATGAAGTCTCTATCAAATTGTGGACTGGTAAGAACTGGTGTTCTAGTCAAAGCCATTTTAATTTCTTCAAATGATTGTTTGGCTTCTACTGTCCATTTAATACTTGAATCCTTTCTTAACATGTTAGTAAGCAATCTAATTAATTCAGCTAAACTAGAAATGAATCTTCTCAAAAAATTGATTTTTCCTATGAAAGCTTGAAGTTCTTTGATGTTTCTGGGATGAGGTATTTGCAATATAGCTTCTATTCTAGCAGAATCGATTCTAATACCATCTTTGGAAATGATATGGCCCAAAAGTTTACCTTCTTCAAGACCAAATAAGGACTTTTTTGGATTCAAAGAGATACCATACTTTCTGCATTTTATGAATACTTGTCTGAGATGGTCCGAATGTTGTTGATCTGATTTAGAAAAAACAGTTAAATCATCCAGATATATAACAAGAAAGTCATGAATTTCTTTTGCAAACGCAATGTCCATTGCTCTTTGGAAGGTTGCTCCAGCATTTTTAAGTCCGAATGGCATTTTAACGTACTTGAATGTACCCCTTGGTGTTGTGAAAGCTGTTTTTTCCTGGTCATCAGGATGAACCAGAATCTGGTTGTATCCTGAGAACCCATCTAGAAGAGAAATCCTTGAAGCACCTACTACCCTTTGCAAAATGTGATCCATTTTGGCCAAAGGATAATTATCCTTCAAATAAACCTTATTTACATTTCTTAAATCAACACATAATTTGATTTCTCCAGTTTTCTTCCTAGTAGGGACTAAGTTAGACACCCACTCTGAAAATCTAATAGGAGCAATTATCCCTGCTTCATACATTCGTTTGATTTCCTTTTCAATTGAAGGCAACAGTACAGGGTTGATTCTTCTGAGTTTCTGTTTAAATGGTTTCTGATCTGGTTTTAGAGGTATTGTATGTTGAATTATAGAGGTATCATACGATTTCAAATGTTCATAACACCAGGCAAAGACATCCTGGAATTCTCTTATTAATTCAACATGTTTTGATTTTTGATCAGGAGGCAAAGATTTAGATAACTTTATTATTTTAGGATTTTCTTCAGTCCCCAGATTATATCCTCAATATCAGCTTTCAATGGTTCCATTTTGGGTTTCTTTGGAATATCATTAGAGTCGAAAAGATCTTCCAAAGGAGTTAATCCTTTAGGCAAATGATTATCTTTCAAATTAATGATTTTAGATTCATCTTCTATAATCTCATCAACCTCCATTTGTTTAAGGTCCTGCATTTTTTTTTTGGTGAACTTCGTTGGATGAAGCATTTGAGTTACACTTTCTTTTGAAATGTTTGTTTCTTGTTCATTTATTTGATCAGATTCAATGATTGTATCTTCATCTATGTTACTGTTAGAAAATTCATTCTCTAAAGTCAAAAAATTGTTAATCTAATGGTCATTTACAAAAACTTGCCAATTCTTAAAATTGTCTGGTATAGCACGTCTGTGTCTAATCTCAGCTGTGAACTGATGATTAGGTTTGAAAGGTAATTTACAAGTGCTAGCAAACATTGCAAGACTATGAGCATGCAAATTTTGTTTTCTTGGTATTTTGGCAAGCTGAGCCTGTAGAAAAGTATTGAGAATCTCTACAACTGTTCCTCTACATTCTCTTAATCTGGGATCTTTTGTCGAATAGTCACCATTGATTTGTTGAATGATTAAATCATAATCTCCTATGACAGATACTCTAATTGCCCCTAAATTTTTGACAAGTTTAAGCCCTAACAAAAGAGCTTCATATTCTACCATATTATTAGTGCATTTAAAGTTCAGTCTATAAGCATGGCCTTCAGCATGATCATTTTCAAGGTTATGTATCCAAATTCCAGCTCCTACTCCTAACTTATTAACTGAACCATCAAATTCTAAATGCCAAAGAATTTCATGTTCATAATTTGTATCAGGCGTTTCAGGAACTTTCTTAATAGTGAGATCTGATTTTTTACTTTCTTCTGGTTTTTCTTGGGTTTCTGATGTTTCTTTTTCCTCAGATATTTCCTGGATTTGAACACTAGATTTATTTGCAATTTCTTTTGGTTCAGTTACTGGTACTTCTAGTTCAGTGGGAAGATCAGATTCAGCATTATAAAGAATAAATGAGTCCATATCAGAGTGTACTGGGTAGATGGGGAAATTTTCAGGTTTCTCCTGACTACTGACTACATATTTCATCAAAGTTTCTCTATATAGTCTCTTAGGTTGGCCGAATACTGAAATAGTAGCATATGACATGTCTAATTGAAGAGATCCTCCGAGTTTAGCACCCCAGAATCTAGACAATAGCATACCATATTTTGGAGGAATATCTGCTACTACTATATCCATCAAAATGGTTTTCGCAGGGTATTGAACCAATGTAACACACAAACCTTTGATTAGTCCTAAACATTTCCCCTGACTTGAATAAAAAGAAAATAGATCTTTGTAGGGTCTGGTGATGTCTAAGTTTAATCTTTCCATTACAGCCTTGGGCATTAGATTGTGAGATGCCCCAGAATCAAGCATGGCATTATGAAGTATTTTATCATATATATTCAAACTCACATAAAATGGAGGAGTTCCTCCACTTTCTGGTTTTCCATTTACCTCAGGGCCAAATAATAATCTCGGTTGATCATCAAAAACATTTACTGAATCATCACTTCCAGTAATATTGAGTGATTTATTAATTTGGCTTCTGTAGACATCATGTTTAGCTAATTCAGACAATGGAACAGCTATCTTTAATTTGCCTACTTCAGCTTCCAGATCAAAAGGTTTCTCGGTCCGAGTCCTTGTATTTCGAACAGTTGGATTGTCTTTTTCTTCTATGTTTTCAGTATTTTTCTCCTTTTCAGGAGTGGGGTTGTGTACTGAAGTTGTTTCTGAATCAACTTCTGGAGGTTCCTCTACATTTCCTTTGGGAGGAAGAGTATTGGAAAGTTGTTTGTTATTCAGTTGAGTATCGGATACATCTTCAATTTTTGGGTTGGCAAGATTAGGATCTGATCTAGAAAGAATATTTACAAGGGCAGTTTTAATTTTACCTTTGAAGGGCTGTTTTGCAGTTTTTTGTTTACTCGTTTCCGGAACATCAACTCTTCTGCTCCTCAAATTATATTGCTTGTGAACTTCGTAAATGGCTGTATCATAACCTTCCTTAAAGTCAAATGACTCTCCTGACTGGGTTTGAAATTGTTTAAGAATATGAGCTTCTTGATCCTCTTGGGTCAAGAAAATTTCTGGTTCGTTCTCGCATTCAGTGAAATTGTTTATTTGAACATCTTCAGTTGGTTCTTCAGAAGTTGAGCCTTCAACATAATTTTCCTGGAATGGGGGCCTAATATTTTGGTCAGGACCATTTTTTCTAGTATTTTGATTTTGGTTTCTTCTGAAATTTGGATTTTTAACAGTATTGCTCGGTTGACCATCCCAAGGAGATTTATTCTTTTCAATAGTTTCTACTCTATCTCCTAGTCTTTCCATTCCTTTGATAATAGCATCGAGTTTCTTTTCAAAAGCTGCGGGTTCTTCGTTTATAGGCATTCTCCTTTCAGCTCTGGCTCTAGCTCGTTTCTCTATCAGGTTAGCTTCAACACTAACAACTATACTTTGCATTTCTTCTAAAGTTTGAGGAGCTCTTTCCCTAAGCTAATATGCAATATCGGAATCAAATCCATCAGGGAATTTGATTAATACTGAATCTGGAGGAGGTCTAAGATTTTGGGGAACAGCATTGTAAGCCTCATTGAACCTGGTGACATAATCTTGCACAGTCTCATTTGGTCCTCTCTTTAGTTTTCCAAAGTTTGATAAGATTTGAAGAGGGTCTTTATTCTTTTCCCATCTGTTTAAAAATGTTCTATAAAGGGCTGGTAAGTCGGCAACACTGTTTGCAGGAAGGGCTCTAAACCAGGTTCTGACTTCTCCAGTAAGACTTTGGAAAAATATTCTCATTCTTACATCATCAACATCTATTTCATAAATTTCAAAATAATCGGTCATCTTTTTAGTATGTTGTTGTGCAGTGTAAGTACCAGAACCATCGAAGGGAGTGATTTTACTATGGTAATCTTGAGGCATAGCCCCTAGATTGGCTGGTAACCTTAAGGGAGCATATCTGTTTGCCACTGGAAGAGGTAGTGGTGAAATAACAAGTGAGGTTGGTCTATGAGTGGTGGATGAAGGAGTAGAAGGGGTAGTTTGAGGTTGAGATATTTGGGGAAATGTTGATGAACTGGGAGAAGTAGAAGTGATCACAGAAATATTTGAAGTTCCTTCAGAGGTAAACTCAGATTGTATGGAATTTCGCAAATGTTTGTCAAGATGTGAAGTAACAAATTCAAATTGTAAATCTTCAAGAAATACTGGGTCTGGAACCAAATTGGACAACTCAGATTCAGAAAAATTTACAAATAAAGATGTTTCAAACTGCTCGTCAAAAGGTTCGTCCTCAAGATAAATCCACTTAACAGGACAGGATATTGATCTATAGAGAGGTCGAGAACTCCCAGAGCTTTCTTGACTATCTTGTCTTCTAAGAATTCTGGGAATCAGATTCGGATTTTCAAACACAGGCGGTGGATTTGGATCAGGATTAGCCCTAGTGTAACGAGTCCTTTCTGAAGCCAATTTTCTAAGTGATATTTTTGGTTTTTTGGTTTAAATGAAATGAATAATACAACTTCAACAATCTCTTTAAGAAATTTCAGATATTGGATTTAAATTTTCTTAAAGATTTATTTAACTAGAGGAACTGATCAAATGTCTGAAACCAAAGTTCAGTTCATAAACTAGACTGAAGTAGCATTTATTTACTATGCAATTGCAGAACAAAAGCAGTTCAAAAGCTACCTGGCTAACTTCAGGGTCCGTCTGTAGTTTAGAAAGTAAACAATAGTAACAATAAAATTATTCAGGTCCCCAGTTGAGTCGCCACTATGTTATCACTCAGAGTTTCCTTGAAGTTGTTGGGAAGAGGAAAGAGGTCTGAGGTAACCACAAACCAACTTTTAGGTACAGAATCTAGCCAATCTGTACCCAGAGAGGGCTCTCTCTATAAAATTTAGCTTTGTTTTAGAAGATATCAGGCTAGTTATAAAGTCCAAGGGTTTTGATTGAGTTTGGGTGGTGAAATTCAATAGCCGAGGGCAAGATTGAGTAATTTAGTCCATTGGGCTAATGGAGTCAAAAAGGATAACTTATCTGGATTAAGTCTCTTAACAAAAGATGGTTTCACAGGGCAAGATAATCAAACAGGGAACAATTATAGATCTTAAAGTGAATGGGATGGAATCAAAATGGATGAAGGGCAATTAAGAATCCTTCAACACATTTATAAGAGGGAAATTGAGTGATTATTAATAAAGAGAAATTAAGTATTCTTTACTAAATAATCAAAAATGCTTAAACTAGAAAAACAAGAGCATTAAGAATTCACTGTTTAAACCAGTTTAGAAGAAAAAATTTAGAATAATAATGATTAAAATCAGATTACACTTAAGCACTTTCTGATTTATTCATTTTCATTAATCATTCAGAAATGAAATACAGATGATGTAATAGACAAATATAAAAACTTTAACACATAAGAGATAGATGACTTATTGATCCGTAGTCTGACACATGAATCCTGTAAAAAGTCTTCCGCATCAATTCCTCATCCAGCTAGCTACACAAAATTTCTCCAACAACACTTTATTCCAAATAGTCAATGTTACAGCAAAGTCTAAAAAATCCACCCCCACTAATACTCTGATTGAGGGGGTATTTATACAAAAAGTTATAAAAAATATCTCATAACAACTTAAGATATAATCTAGGATGACTCATAATTATTTTACAACAAAATAGAGACAGATGGTCTCGTAGATAAGAGAAATGGTAACTGATGTTGTGATGTTTCCTTCTTTTGAGAATGTGCTGGAGGCAGGCCCTATGATTTGGCTAGCTGCTGTCCTCTTCAGTAATTCTGTGCTGGCTGCTTCGTTTAACTGATACTCTTTAACTGCTCTGATACACTTTGACCTTTATTCATCCTTTTATCCTTATTATCCTGACTTACTGTAGTATATAATCAAAAATTCAAGTAAGGATATTTTTTACAAAAGTTCTAGCATTTCTTCCCACCATTTATCTTCCGGTATCCTGGTCCTTTGCAGCTTTTTGAGAGTTTCATCAGTCTCTGTATACCTAAAGAAAGTAGGTTGAATTGGGAACAAATGCTTTACTTCATGCTCAAGATAAAACAAATTTTCCAATCTATCATGAAGACTTTTTCCTGTAGGCAATGCTGTTGTTGATGAAATAGTTGAGGTACTGGCTTGATTGTCAGCATGCTTGTCCAATTTTTCAACATAACTTTCAAGGTCCATCAATTTATCTTCTGAAACTAAAGGACTGGGCAATCCTTTATTCAACAAAATATTAAATCTTTTCAGGAAGGCAGTGATTTCTTCTTGCATATCAGAACATCTTCGTTCTAGATTCTGCATCAGAGTTCTTTTGGTAAAAACTCTTTTTATTTCCAAAATGGTTCCTGTCCTGTCTTGAATGCCAAGTTCTTCAAGTTGATGCTTGTTCTGAGTATTTAGAAAAAAGATAAGTTTATCATCTTCTTCAGGCATGTTTCCCAATTCTTCTCTTGCTCTTAGGATTTCTTCCAGAGCCAATTTGACTAAATCATTCTGTTCATGCATTATTTGAATTGAGGGCTAGACATCTCTTATTGATTGGATGATGTTGTCCCAAAGAATATCATTTATTTCTTTTAAATTTTTCTCCAATGTGAGATCCTTTTCCAACTTGTTGATCAACTTTTCTAATCTTTTGACCTCTCCTGTTTTATTTGCAAAATTCATCTTCGAGAGATCATATTTTTGTTCCAAAGTGGTGAGTTGTGCCTTTGGTTTCTGTAGCTTTTTCACTTGGAGTTTCAATTCCTCCATTGACTTTATTAACTCTTCTATACTTAAATTGGAAGTATGTACCTGTGAAAACTCTATTGGCTAACCTGTTGTTGTAGTACTTGTAATCATTTCAGTTGTACAGGCTGGAATATTTGACTGCTTATCTTTCAATGCCTTTTCAAGCTCTTTTTTAGTTTCATTAAGTTGCTCATTCAGTTTCAAGAGCAAGTCCATCAATTCTTATTCAGATTTTTGCTTTATAATTTCTATAGTCTGTGGATGTCTTGAGGTTGGTAACTTCAATTGTTTTCTCAAGGCTGCAATATCATCATCTTTTTTCTTGATCAAAGTTTCTATACCTTTGACATCCTTGGGATTATGACCCAATCCAATAATGATTTCCTCCAAAGTTTTTATCATGTTGTCCTTATCCTGAGAAGATGCTTTTTCAAGACTTAGCTGAGCATTAGTATTCTACAAAGACTCTTGTAAAATTTGGGTCATCATTGATTTATCTGTTAGAGTAGAATAAATCATCTCACCTGTCTGTTTATGCATCTCAATTTGATCCAAAGGATGGATATCCTTTGCTAAGACTTCAAAATTAGTTTTAATATAATCTACAGTGGTTTGAGGTTGTTGCACTTTGGGTTTGAAGTGACTCATTATCATTTTACCATGTTGAATGTCATAGGCTGACATCAATCTTTGTTGATTCTTAGGAGCCATATTCAAACATTGACTGTACACTTGAAGTCTGAGTGGATCATTTCTAGCCTTTATATTTATGAATGTTCTTTTAATGTCCCAGGCCTCTTTCAGAGGTGGTATGAAAGATGACACTTCTACCACATTGGTCTGAGTAGGAGAAATCTGTACTTGACCCTACTCTTTAGAAGTTTCAGGCAATTCTGTCATTGTAAATTTCTCTATAACCTGTATATCAACCTCTTTCTCCTTTCCTTTAGATGCTACCATAGCCAATGCACTGATTTCCTACAAATTTTTCTGAGAAGTCCCAGCAAAAGAAGAACCAATACCTGGTATTTGTACCTGTCCAAAAGAGTCTAGGTCAAGTATTTTTTCAAGGTCTTTCATTACATTTTCAACATTGACCTGCTCACTATCCTGTTCTACCAATGTCCCTTCCATCCATTCATCCATATTGGCATACTGTTCAATTTCTGGGATTCTTTGATGAATGCATGGTGATAGTTTATTTTTCATTCTTCTATCACAAATGAAGCTATTTGGGTCATAACGTACCCAATAGAAACTTTTCTGTAATTTAAGATAGTCTTCTAAGATTCTTTCAGCTTCCTTCCCAGCATCTCTAGAGTTGCAAACAAACGGACCTAATTGGCTTTTAATTCTGAGTTGAGCCTTTTTCTTTGCATTGAAAAAATGAAATATATCTAAATTAATCATCTATCTGAAATAATCTAATGCAAAGAGTCTCATTGGGACATATTTTGGCAACTTGAATGGGCATAACTCACATCCATAGATTCTGATTTCTGTGTGATTTCAGTATAGGTACCAGTCACCTATCCGATATTTCTTTGAGAGTTGAAGAATTTTCTTGATTTCACTATTGACCCTCGGAGGAGAAACTCCTATCAACATGGTGGTTGCAGGGTGTACAAATAGGTCAACAAACTCATTGTAGGAATAAGGAGAATCAGGGGAATTATGAGTAATGGCAGACCAAAAGATAACAGACCTAGGATTTCCTTTGGCATCAAGCTTTTTGACATAGAAAGGGAAACTTTCAGATTGGTAATAAAGCATGAGATGATAAATAACAAAAGAATACTTGAACACTCTTTCATTCTCTAATCTCATGAACTAATCATGGATTTTGTCTGCAATGTAGGAAGAAAAATCATACTTGACAGCAGGGGGCTGTCCAGGGGTGAAAATAGACAACAATACTAGGGTTAATTGCTCAACATACTCACTAGTATTGAAACCCATTATAGAGGATATAATATTTAGAATAAGTCTGCCCACATCAGTGAAGAAGGTATAACCATAAGGGGGAGGGCCTTTGGGCTGATGTTTTGGTAACATGAAGGTCTGGCAGAGACGATTTAACTCTTCATGGGATAATTTGGTAGATTTCTCAAGTAATTCTCCCATGGACAGAGGAGTGAGGGCTTGACCAGGTTGAAATTGCAACATCTCGTTGATAGACTGAGCAGTTATGGGAAAAATAACAGTCTGACTCGGGGACAAAACTGCTCGCTGATTGGGATCATAGTTTGCATGACAGTAATGGATTATCTCAGGGAAAATGTGGATTGAGGGGAGAAGGTAATTGGGAAGATTGGATTCCCATAATCCAAAAATATCAGAACCTTTCAAGTAATTATCTCTGCAGTAGCAAAAAATTCGAAGGGGATTTTCACTGAGAACCAGGTCTTTAATTTGGAAATCTCTGTCTACTAAAGGTAGATAATCTAAATCTTTGTGAGGGGCATTGAGGGGTGCGACATTCAGAGCCACGGGAATCTCCATTTTTGGTTCTTGTTGATTCAGAAATGAATTCAGGGTTTTTTATGAAAAACAGGCACAATCACAGGTTTAGGAATATAATTGCAGTTCCGGGGATTTGAGGAATAAAATGAAGATCAATTTTGAACTCTGTTTTAGTTTCTTGTGCGGAATTTAAAACAAAAACCAGGATTTTACATAGTTTGACGGGAATTGAAGTAAATACCTGTTTTCCTGGGAAATGAATAGTAATTGGAACAGGTATTAGCTATGGCAAATGAATTCTGAATGCTCAGCTGCAATTTTCCTCAGCAAGGTGGCACTTGATGGCGTTCGACAGTTAGTTTTGGAGTTTTTTGCATGAGACTCTGGTCGTTACACAAAATAATGAAAATGACACGGGTACATTTGTTTTATTTTCAAAGTCAAAGGTTGGCGGGTTTTTTATTATTTTAATGGATGACGTCAGCAAGTACGGAGGTTTCGTCAGGGGAGGCAGGCGGTAAGCGGTTTCCATCGCACCGCTTTTGGGGAAAGGAGGTTTTCAGCAGAGGGCGAGCGATTCCATACGATGAACGACGCGTGGCACAGTATTGTTCAGAAAACTGCTTGGCCATCGCACGTTATCATTCGGACGAGGATGGCCAACGATATGGACGATAACCGTAGATCTGAGATGAGTTGATCGGACGGTCCTCGGGAAAGGAAGATGGCGGAGAATTAAAATGGTGGGCCCAATGTGATTAAATATTAAATAATCGTATCGAGGGTGATTTGATTGGCGGATTAGGTTATTAATTAACCTGGAGGGTTAATTAATCCCTTTTATATGGCGGGGTAGCGGGTTTTTTAATTAATCAGTAATTCAACCAATTAATTATAATTAACGCAATTATATGGTTATTTTTCAACCAAAGGGGCGGGATATTAATTATTGGGGATTTTATTAAATAATACAGGTAAAAGGGTGAATTTTATATGGGGATTTAAATAATAAATTAGAAATTAATATGAAAAAATGAACTAAAGCACTAAGTGTAAAACATTAAAGTAATGTATTTAACTTATGCTTGCATGAATAGGGTTTTTGTGAAATATTGCATAATTTTCCTAAGTAAAATGGGATTTTACTTAGGAAAAGATTTCTTAGAGGTGAATGAATGTCATGGATGAATGATTTTAAGTACTTAGGTTTTTCCAATTATTGGGCCGAGATTCCGGTCCCTCCAAAAGTCAAGGAAATGCCTTGAGCCCCTCTAATCTTTAAATACCTTAGTACTTAGGGGAAATTAGTAAAAATTTTAGGGAAAAATGAAAAGGGAAGTTAATAATCTGACTTTGCTTTGCTTGAAATTCTTCCAGTGTATTGTCTGCCTTTGCACTTGTGATGAAAGTAAAAGATTTAACACATCTAAAGCCATTATTCATCACATGTAATTCTGCAACAACATCTACCTACCCTACCTACTTTACCTTCCCTTTTTTCTTCTTTATTAAGGTGCACTTGAACTGGCAAACCCTTATCACACTTTTTCTTTTACATCTGAAAATCTATCTAGTTCTAACCTTATTACATCCAAGGGCTCAGATTAAGCTGTTGAGCTCTTTTTATTTACTCTACCTATCTACTTATCTGCCAAGATTAAACAGTTTGGTCAGATTTTATTCTCTATCTCTAAAACATAAAATTGAAAAATGAACTAGCCAAGTTTAAACTGTTTGACTGTTCATAAATTGTGGCATAAAATACAAGTTACACACAAATTTGTTTATTACATAAGAGCAAAACGCAGTGGCATTTAGACTTGCACACTATCCTTGGCCTTTCTTTTGGTGGGGTTCATTTTCTTTCACTTTTTTGGCCATTTTATTCTTTTCACCCTTTGATTTTTCTTTTAGGGTATACCCTCTTTACATTTTTTGAATTTTTTGATTTTTTGATAATATGGAAAACCTTTGCAACAAGAAAAAGGTATGAACATATTACATAGCCCATCAAGTCAATCATGAAATATGACACCTATTGGTATAGAAGTCTAACAAGTTGCAGGGCAAAGATTTTGCAGAAGCAGAAGGAAGAAGGAGTCAACAAGTGACTAAGGTCAGGGACAGAGGGAAGCAGTAGGCCACTGAAGGCAGCTTTGGGCTGCAATGCAGAGAACCCACACAGACCTTAGCAGACTTACGCAGTCCAGCGCTGGGACTGCACAGAGAAACACACAGACAGGCACAGGGGATAACAGAGGCTGATCAGGGTGTCAGAGATTTGTAAGAGGAGCCGGGAATTCTGTCTCAAGTGTTTCAGATTTTATCTGTCAGTATTTTTCCTTGTAAAGAAATCATTTGCTGAAGAATTAATAAAACCCTCATCTACTGCATCGGTTTTCCCGCATTGGATTTTTCCAGGGATAATTGTCCAAAAATAAATGTGTACATGTGATTGATTCTTGTGCTTATGTCCTTTACTGTTCATTTCTCTACATATATATTTTTGAATGTTGCAGTAGTATTTATTTCGATATTTGCCAGAAGATTTCTGAAAAATACCTTATTGAAATAATAAGTAGGAGGAATAAATCTATCACTGCTACTGTATAGTTTTCAGTTTGAAAATTTGACATTTCAATCGTGCCCATCACAACGGAAGGCACTACTCACTACCATTGGAGGGATTGATCCTTCAGATTCTAATCTGATTATTTTCGATCTCGAGAATTTCATTCCCCGCCTCCCATCACAGGTAGCTTTTTTTATTCAAGTTACCATTATGGGAAAGACTATTCATCAAACTGTCATTGATGAAGGCGCTTCGACCTGCATCATGTCTGTCACATGCTGGAAAGCCATCGGCTCTCCCCCGTTGAGTCAGTCCCCGAATACCTTAGAAGCCTTCGATGGTCGAGGATCTCGGTCGTACAACATTCTCAAGGCATTGCCCATCCTGTTGAAGGGAAAAATGATGGTGAATATGGAATTTGAGGTGGTAGACACCAACTTGAACTATAATCTCCTTCTTGGACGTAGTTGGACAAACACTATGGCTTGTGTGGTCTCCACCCTCTTTCGTCTCCTTTTCCCTCATAAAGTGTAATATCCCCAACGGGAAATAGGCAGCAATACAAGCATACAACTATATAGAAAAATGCTGGAAACAGAATTTAAAGCAAGTACACATAAAATGCCAGGAATGCTAAGCCATTTTATTAATCTGAGAATATAAATGGGTACAATGGATAATCAGAATAAGAGCACCTATCCTTGCACCATGCAAGTGAAGAACCCTCTCAGAAACAGGAAATGGCTACTACAGAAACTGCTTCCCAGCTGCTGGAAGAAACTGCCGTAAACTGCTGCTCCTGGAAAGAACTGGAACTAGAGGCTGATCCCCTCGCCGGAATGAGCTAAAAATCGGCAGATCACCTATACTCACCACCCCGGACAAAACCCAGAAACCATATACAAAATGGACCACCTCCGAAAATCACCCCCAGAAACCACCCTCCTAGAAAAACGATGTCCCTTCAGGACTAGCGCAGAAGCTCAAGGAACACTCTGAGAAAAGGGGCTGAATCCTCCTGCAAAACCTCCAGATGAAATGGCAACCTCCCCAAGGCTGAAAAACGCTGGAACCACTGCCAAAACACCACACCACAACGTTGCTCAACAATGACTGCGTCCTCCTCACTGAAACTGCGTCCTCTCTCCTGGACTGCGCAGTCACTCCAAGAGGCCAGCTCCTCTGCAACGTCCACCCAAAATCCACTGCAAAACCACCTACAGAAACTGAAGGAAAAACCTTGCTCGAGCAGGCACTCGAAGTCCCCCGGAGCCAAGGGTGAGATCTCCGACCAGAGACACTCAGTTCGCACTAAACAGTGCTGCAGACCGACTAAACAACCGGCGTGCTGAAGTAGACAGAAGTCTAGCTCTCAATATCAATAACATATCAATAATGCCAAATGGAGTGAAACCCCCACCTTTTATAGTGCTAGCTCCCTCAAAACCCTAACTACGTCCTTGAGTTCCTCTTTGACCTGCGCAGTTACCTTAGGAGCCTACGTGAGGCCTCTCTCATGTGTGGGTGGACCCCCAAGGCTTTCCCCTTTAAGTTACAATGTTCATCTACTAGGAAGCACTTTATTTTATTAAAGTGAGTTGACCCCCTTTTTCTCACTTTATTTATTAATTTAACTATAGTCGGCAAAACTATACAAAAATCAAATATTCCAATTAGCGGTGCTAATTAAGAATATTACAGTCTCCCCCGACAAAACGTTGCTTGTCCTCAAGCAACTGAAGTGATGGATGCTGCAATGTCTCCTCGCTCTCCCAAGTGGCATCCTCATCCGGCAAAAATTGCTTGTCCTCAAGCAACGCTTGAACAAGCCTACTCTCTAGCTGATGCTCCCCACCAATACTGCAAAATGTGCCTGGGTCCCACTGAAACCTCTCTGTCTCCTGCATCACTCTGATACGAAGGGATATCTCAACGCCGGGATCCCAAAGTGACCTCTCACAGTACCAGCCAACCAATAATCCTCCCGGATCCCATCGCCACCGTGGCCAATAATAGCCCAAGTCCCACGGCTTGGACTGTGCACTGCCTCTGGCTATGACTAATGCTCTAAGAGGTGAAGACCACCAATAAGCATCCATGCTCTCGGGCTCCTGCTGTGACGTACCTGTGACTGCATATGCTGCCTCTCCAACTGCATACCAACTCATCACCTCTCTCCAATCCACGTCCTGACTCAATCCCATGCTAACCCTGCTCTCCTGACATTGGGAAGGAGTCCTGAAGTAATGAGAATCGGTGCCCTCCTGCCAACTGGGATCTGTAACATCTACTATGTCCAAGGGCCCCTGCTCCGCTGTGCTCCCTACGTAGAGTACCGTACCATCAAGAGGGTACCAACTCACGATCTCCCGCCAGTCCATCCTGGAGGAAGCATCTGATGTAGCAACAACAACAACTGCATATGGAACATGCCTGGAAGGTTGCCGCCAACCCGTAATCATCTCCCACGGCCAAACTATCACATCTACCTCCAACATCTCCAGAGGATATGGATCTGTAGCTGCTGTCACGGTACTCGATGTCAATGCAACTGACTGCTCCTCCTCAATGACTGACCCTGCGATTAGCTGCATATCCACCACAGACTCGATGTGAGTGCCCATCTGGCTCTCTCTCAAAGGAATATCATGCCTGATGTGAGTAGTGTCCCCCTCTGTCGACTCAGGCTCCATCACCTGCTGCTCTAGCTGAATTGTCACAAGTGACTCTCCACCCAGAGTATCTCTCGCAGAGTCCCATGACTGCTCACCCTGGACACTAAAATATAGCTCCGGTCTACTGTCACCATCCAGGCAAGGCTGCCCTCGCTCCCCAGAAGCGACCTCAACTGATCCTATGGACTCATGTGAAAAGGAGTCCTCACCCTGGCATACAGAAGGAATGCCCTCCTGTTCTACCTCTGCCATCTCATTTGCATCGAACATGCCATCCACCCTCTCGACAAGGTGTCGATACAGTGTCTGGAGCCCAGACACATACTGGGATACTACCTCTGCTGTACCCCGTATCCTCTGCTCATGCATGATCTCGACGTGCCCTGAGGGAAAAATGATGCATGTCTCCCTCATGACCTGCTCCCCAAGCGTAGGCTCAGTGATCACTGATGCACCACCTCTGCAAAGGATCACCTCATCCCCCAACCTGTGGCTGTCAACTAGCACACCAACCCAGTGCCACTGCTGAGAAGTCTCTCGCCTAGTGTACTGAGTGTCATCCAAATATCTTGGGTGAACCTCGCGTACCCTGCTGCTCACGCCCAAGGTGCCAAAGGTCAAAAGCATAATCGACTGTACCTGTGAGTGATGTCGAAGCGAGTCGGGTGTGTGAGTCCCCACAGATACTGCCAAGTATCGCTCCTCTGTCTCTCCATCGATCCTGGGTGAAATACCCCCAAAGGTAAGCCCAGTGTCCCTGTCCATGAGTCTCTCTGGAAGCAATGCTCTAAGACCCTGCCGTGTAGCACCGTATGCCCTCGCATACCACCGATCATCCATACACTCCTCAACATGCCACTACACACTGAGGCATACCTCGGTATGCTGCTGGATATCATGTGCTACTGCTGTAGCACCCTGTATCGTCTCGTGCCCTGACTGTGTCCAGGAATCTGTCACTCCCCGCATGCTCTCAATGTGATGTAGGGCACTCCTACTCCACAATGCAGTCCCACACACTACGGTACACCACCATGTAGCTCCATGTCTACCAGTAGTCAACTGATCACTGCTAGAGGCTCCCACACATCCATGGATGTGATGTCCTAGAGCTGTGCCTCTACATATCGGACTACCACCAATCGGTAACATCGTCTCCACCGTCGCATCACTATACCTGCCGACGAAAGGATCATCACTCCAAATCCTCCTCAAGGGGTCCGAGAAGTGAATCTCCCTGTGTGTCAGTAGTGTTACCACCACTGCTCGGCTCCGCTGCGTCCTCTGTGCCCCACACAACGGTGAAGAATCCTTGGCCCCATACAAGGTGCCATCTGGTGGCCTGCCAATGCCACCTCCTCCGACAAGCTCCTACCAAGGTGTGCTGTCCACCCCGTGATCCCGTGTATGAATGTCATGCCAAGACAACTTAGGGAGTCTGCCTATAAATTGGTTGGCCACTAGAGCTGACCGAAACTGCACATGCTCTACTACTAGGCCAACTGTACTCTCCAAGACATAGTCAACCGACCTGCCTGGGAAACGATAGGTGATCCCACCTGGATCCCAATGCCAATCTGGGGTTCCTGTATTCCCCATGCATAGAAACTCCTGCTGAGCTACACTCGGATCCATCACTATCTCCATAGCCCGCTCCACCGAGTACCAACTCAAAATCTCTCTCCATCCAACCTCAACATGTGGATGCTGTACCCTGTGCAACTCTGATCGTCTCATACCGCTATCCAAGTCAACATATGAGATCTGACTAGGTGGCTCTGCCTCTCTCTCTCTAATGGGAAGAGACGACCCAAAAACACTGCTAGTCCCATCCATGCATGCCTGAAGGGGAATGATCTGATGCTCCAACGTGCCCTCTGATTGTACCATCAGGGAATCCAGTCGTTCCCCAATGCGGACCAACTTGGCCCCCTACTTGGCACAAGTCACTCTCATACCCTCCAGCTCCTGGTCCTGCAACAAAATGGTTCTCCCCGCATCGATTTCGGCTTTCTCTCAAACCAAGGTCCGTCTCTGGGTTGACATACTGTCTGCGGTCATCATCCATACCTCACCGTTGAAATGTCACCTTGGGCAGGTACTTACTTCCATACCTGCCTATCCAGGAAGCTCATACTACCCAATAGCCTGACTGTACCTGCCATCTCACTGGATGACCTACTCAGGAAGTCACTCTTCTGTCATAGGATCAATTCAGGTGGTCATGACCCAGGTTTGAGGGTAAACTCAAAGCCACCAGGCACCTGTATCTCACAACCTGCAGTGCTCAGAACTTTCTGTGATGGTGTAATTATCAATGGCCCAATCGACTTACCAAGCTGGGGAAGAGGGACCCGACCCTGTATCCACCCAAGCTTTTTCTGAGCGCCTGGATGACCCGTCAAATGTCGGTAGATGGAATCTATCCACTGTGCGCTGTAAGCCCCCATCATGTGAGCGCCTGTTCCCTCTGTGAAAGTTGTGAGGTCTACTATCACGCTGGAGCTAAACATAATCTCTACTAGCTGTGCGGTGGTAGTCTCCATCATGATGATGCCGGTGCCCCCGGTGATGATCACGGAGTCTAATGCCATACTGGATCTGGATATATTTTCTGAACGAGAGAGCCTCCATGAACGCTGGTCTGTAAGCCTGGTACTCTGCAACAATGTC